>JAXIVD010003810.1:27500-32500 GCA_036785275.1 Cancer borealis
TTTTCCTCTGTACAAGGATGCATAACTATTAATTATGTTTATTCAACTCTTCCCTGTACTAATAATTTCTCACATTTTACAGGAGGAAAAGGCGCAGCAAAACCAAGATGTGGTCGGGAAATTCATGGCCAAGGTATACATGGGCGCGATGAGTCTCGTTAAATTGTGGGAGCAGGGAGAGCCGCCCACAACCACCACCACCATCACCACCACAACAACAACAACGACACCACCGCCGCTAGAATTTCAAGCTAAATTACAAGCTGCAACAATTCTTCGTCTTCTTCACCAGCATATTGCTAGACAAAACTTAAGCCTCGCGGAGGAGTCTACTGCTACTACTACTACCACGCCTTCCACTTCCACTACTACTACCGCCACGCCTTCTACTACTACCACCACCACGCCCATAATCACGGATACGCCCACCACCACCATCACACACCCACCCGCTTCTACTACGCCTACTACCACCACCACTGATACGCCCACTTCTACTACGCCTACTACCACCACCACCACTGATACGCCCATTACCACCACAGACACGCCCACTTCTACTACGCCTACTACCACCACCACCACAGACACGCCCACTTCTACTACGCCTACTACCACCACCACTGAAACACCCACTACTACTACCACCACCACTGAAACACCCACTACTACTACCACCACCACTGAAACACCCACTACTACTACCACCACTGAAACACCCACTACCACCACCACCACTGAAACACCTACTACTACTACCACCACCACTGAAATACCCACTACCACCACCACTGAAACACCCACTACCACCACCACTGAAACACCCACTACTAACACCACTGATACGCCCACTACCAGCACCACCATTACCACAGACACACCCACTACCACCACTGAAACACCCACTACTACTACCACCACTGAAATACCCATTACCACTACGCCCATCACCACCACCGATACGCCCACCCTAACCACCCACACGTCATCAGACCCTCGCATCGTATTAATAGACAGACTGAGGGCGGAAGAAGACGCTCAACTCACTCTTTTAAAAACGCTACAAGAACAATATGAAGTGGTCAAGCCTCAAGAGATGACCCAACCAGCCACTTCCTCCTTGACTTCTATAATGTGGGATGTGTTTGGTACCTTCTGGCCTTATTTACCTGTATGTGTCTTATTGATTATTGTGATTGCAAGTGTTTTGGTCCTTTGCCAGCGGAGGAAGAAATCTAAGTCTCATTTGCTTGGTGATGATTTGGACTGTGTGGGTGTACCGAATGTTGAGGTTGTGATTTGATGTGTTGAGGTTGTGATCTGATGTGTTAGGTTGTGAATCGATGTGTTGAGGTTGTGATTTTATCTGAAATAGGTAATTGTGCAAACTTCGTGTTCCTGTACAAGAATAATGACATTTTTATTATATTAAAGATAGTTTTTAATGGTAACTTTAAATACATTTTGCTATGAATATGAATAAATATAAAAACATTACTTCATCTTTGCATTAATAAATATCTTCATAAATAGCAACATATTTTTTTTTTCAATACCACTAATGAATGACATAATTAAATCAATATTAATCACCAAGAATGAATCTTAGATGCTACAAATATTCATTATATACACAGGTAAAACCATACCAGAAAATACCCACGAAAGCCCATAACTATTTCTTCCTACGACTCTAAGACATGATACCAAAGCTAATGATACAATAAAATGGGAGATGATAGCTTGCCTGTACACTACATAAGAATATAATGTCATAAATAGATGGTGGCAGGATCTACAACTACTGGTATGAGACAGTTATGTTACCATTTCTTACTTTACTTGCGGGAGGGGAGGAGTTTACCCAAGACTGACGGACAGGCTGAGTAGCGAGATGTACAGTCCTGTTTCTCTCTCCCGAAGCTGGCTGCGTCTAAGTTGTCTTGAAATGTTGATGTAGAGAGGAGACTAAAGACCAAACTGTTGATGATAATATAATAGTGGTAGTAGTAGCAGTAATTGTTGTAGTAGTATTAACATATATTGAGTGATTCGATTATACTTATTGTAATACTCTCACCTGACGAGATAGTTGGAGGCTGTTCCCAGTAGCCCGTCATGCCAACCAGCTCTATTCAAATGACATAAAAGTTTTCGTCCACAATCTGGTGTTTCTCTGCCGAAGGAAAGTGTATCGATGGAAGAAAGTGCTAGAACGATTAAGTCTGTCATTTTGTCCTCTTCGTTGGCGCCTTCTTCAGGTAGTGTCGTTTGTCCTCTTGTGCTCCGTCGTTTTCTACCTGTAGGGCCGCTGAGCAAATCCTGGAGAGAAAGAGAGAGAGGGGGGGTTGGGGGGGTTTGAATACTGTTTCACTTCTACAGTTGCCAAACACTGCTACCTCTGATTTCTCTGCTGGTGCATGACTCTGCCTTACGCGAAGCTGTCTCCTCCCTGACGTCGCAGTGCAAGTCCCTTATAACGTGAATGGATGCTATCTAAACTCAGTACAGTGATTCCATTAATAAATACGTAGAAACAGCCATCAGAGTCGCCAAGCTTTCTGAGGGACAGCTGGCTATGATCACCCGTACCCATCAAGCACTCCACCCGCCTCCAGCCCAACACCTCTTTCTTTCTTTGTAAGTATACATATGTGTTTGCATGTGTGTGTGTGTATGTATTTTTTAATGGTCCTGCGCGATACTTCCATCTGTAAGAACTCTACCATTGTACCTCAGTTTGCTGCCCTTTGGCTGAGAGAGAGAGAGAGAGAGAGAGAGAGAGAGAGAGAGAGAGAGAGAGAGAGAGAGAGAGAGAGAGAGAGAGAGAGAGGGGAGGACGGGAGACTGGCACTAGATGGGATGGGAGGGGTGCAAACTAGCGACAATCTGTGTATTAAACTTACCTCACTGTATTAGGAGAATATAATTTCTACTACTAATATTCTCTCTCTCACCTGTACCAAGTCGACCAGGAACACAGCGAAGGTGAGAAACGCGAGAGAGAGCAAAGCAGATTCTAAGGAAGTAAAGCTGCTTGAGGAGAAGCTGCGTCTAACTTCACTCCCGCGTCTCTCTGCAGGAGGAAGTCGGAGAAAAGGCAAGGTTAATAATTATGGTCTTCTACTCTTTATATAGTATTCATAAGGTTATTGTTATTAGTTATAGTTTATTTTCTTCTTTAATTACTACTACTACTACTTACCTATGGAGGATAGCAGACTGCTCCTAGCTTGTCTTACCACCCCACCTACTCGCTTCACGCCCGCCGCCCACCTCTCACTCACTCCTGTAGATGAACCTTCACTATCACCACTTTCCCTTCTCTTCAGTAGAGTATCAGTTGAAGTTTCAAATTTCTTAGGACTTTTATCAATATTATATGGAGATATTTTAGGCGTGTTTGCATTTTCATTGACAAACTCTCTTTTTTCTTGAACTTGATGACCTTTCTTGCTGTTGTCTGTAGTCTTGTTGGCGTGACCTTCCTGGTTGACCTTGACTTGAACTTTCTTAGCGCTGACCTTGGGGGAAGTGTGGTAAATTCCTTTCATTTGATCTTGGGATTTCGAACATTCGCTTACTGTCAGATCAGAAGCTTCCGTGACCTCCTCTTGTGTGACCTTTGGGGGGGTTAGGTCACCTTGGGTTTGTGAGGCAAGTGTCTGTGTGACTATGAGGAGTATAAGGATTATAAGGTGGAGGTCTTGCAGTCTCGTCACCAACATTTGTCCATTAATACACCGGAACATATTTATAATCAAAATTTTCAATGCGAGTTGACACCTTTTCTGTTATCAATTTCTTTCTTTCAATGTTTCCTTTATTTACATTTATATATTTATGTATTTATCTATTTATACTCAAAACTTTTAAGGCGAGTTGACATGCACCTTTTCTGAAATCGATATATTTGTTTTCAATATTTCCTTTCCTTTCAATATTTGCACCACACAGTCTATAACGATGATATATCCCTCGTAGGATCACTAAGGTTATTTAATCCTTTCCTAAGCTTGCCAGGAGGTAATATGGAGGTAATACGGAGGTAATACGTGTACACTCGTAGACAGACTGCGAGGGAGTGACGAAGGAAAGATCAGATTGAAGAAGAGGAGGAGGAGGCATTTTAAGGGTGTTTTTCAGTCACCATTATCTTCATTACGCCTTATAGACAAACATACTCTTCCTATTGAACTTACTAATACAATACTCATTACGAGATACACATACACTATATAGTTAAGGTTATACAGTATAGTGTTAAGTATAAGAACATAAGGAAGTGAGTGTAGCCCGTTAGAGCACTTTAAGGTCGCTGGCCGGAACTTTAAAACGCTCCACGCACACTGTTACTCCCTCATCCGTTATGTTATGTTATAAGACCGTAACTCACACTTCTTACCAACGGAATACTATTGTTAGCCACTCAACCCTTCCTGTATATAAACAGTAATCAAAGGAAAGTGCTACACCTTGGAAATACTATAATACTGTCTATTTATTATTATTTCAAGGTCACGTATTCCTTTTAAACATGGTTGTGGTGAGGGCCGGTTTCAAGTACTCCAGTAACTCAGGAGACTGACAGATTGGTTCTATTTTCCTTTATTTTCCTTCTTTCATTTCCTTTTCCTTGTTCGTTCCAGCATCTCGCATGTTTTCCTTCCTGTCATCTGTTTTTGTGTTGATTTCCTCGTTTTCGTCCTCTCTCTCCGTCTACTTATCATTAGTATCTCCTTTTATTAATGTTTCATCATGTTCATCTTTATTAATTCATATTCTTATCATATTCTTTAATTAACCACATCTGTCCTCATTTTCCTCCTATCTTTCTTTCAAATTTTTTTTTTTGATCAAGCATTATCTTGTCTTCCGGTCAACAGGTGGCGTTGTTAGAGGTCACTTGTCAAGCCAGGTAACCTTTTACTACTCGCTTGTCCAGATGGATACTGCAAGGTGGCCTGTTACTACTTGCACGAACTAAACTTTAACTTTTA
>JAXIVD010003810.1:37500-40000 GCA_036785275.1 Cancer borealis
TCGCTCCTCGTCTCTGGCTGCTCTCTCTCTCTCTCTCTCTCTCTCTCATCCTCTCACTCTCTCTCTCTCCTCTCTCTCTCTCTCTCTCTCTCTCCGGTTCACCTTGCCTTACTGTTATAAATACGTTATCTCCTGTTCTCTCTGTTCTTTGTTCTCTGTTCTCTCCTTGCATAAGAACTAAACTCCATTATCTTACAGAACTAAACTCCATTATCTTACCAATAACTCCTTTGTCTTTATCTGTCTGTTCTTTTTCCTGTCCATTCTGTCGTATATGTCAATTTCCGTTTCTTATTTCTTAGGTTTATGTCTCTTTTCTTTTCGTTCAGTTGATTATTCTGAAATTCATCATCCCTATTTCCTAGTTTAATTCAGTAATGATTGATAGTAAATTATATATTGTACGTTAACCTGACCTTTTTTTGTGTTGTATTTCTTCATTCCTTTAGGGCTTCCTTGTTCGTCCTATTTCTTGAAGCACTTCCTATATTAGTGAGTGACCTAGTCCATCCTACGCCTCAAGCAGGACTTCCTAGTTCATCCTGTTTTAGTAATACCACACCAACCCAGCCACTTCCTAGTTCATCCTGGACTTAATATTCCTTCTACATTAATTTCCTCGTTTCTTCTAGGTATCTTTCAACATTTTTCTTCGATTTTTCACACTTATAGATTTTTTTTTGTTTATTTCAATTGAACTTTTCAGATTTTTTTCATTTCTAACATTCAGGTTTAAAACTTTTCACTATTTTAAGGTTTTATTGATCATGCAGCATCCTATCACACCTTGTCTGACCCTGTCACACCCTGCCACACCCTGCCAGACCCTTCTTCACTCTGCCAAACCCTTCCAGATCCTTCCAGACCCTTGCACACTAATCTAGACCGGTCTGTTCAGCGCCAAGTTAGAGGGAATGACCTTGTGATGCATTCTGATAAGCTGGACACACACCCTTTCCTCCTCCTTCTCCTCCTCCTCCTTCTCCTTCTCCTCCTCCTCCTCCTCCTCCTCCTCCTCCTCCCTCCTCTTCCTTCTCCTTTCTCCTCCTCCTCTTCCTCTTCTTCTTCCTCTTTCTCTTCTCTTCTCTTCTCTTCTCTCTCTATCTCTGTCCCAGTCCTGTCCTTCCAGTTTATCTTCTTACCTGTCCTTGCTCCTCCTCCACCTCCTCCTCCTCCTCTTCCTCTTCTTCTTTGTCTTCTTTGAGTTATCTTGTGCATTCCTTTATTTTCTTTCTCTCTCCTTCGCTTTATCTTGTGTCTAAAGTTATTTATTCTCTGACATGTCTTCTCTCTTACATTTCTTGTCTCTTGTCTTCCTTCCTTCTTTCCTTCCTTCCTTCTTTCCTTCCTTCCTTCTTTCCTTCTTTTCCTTCTCATCCTTCTCATCCTTCTTGGGGTTTTTTTTTTCAGTGTTTCTTTAATTCTCTCTCTTCTTCATTCTATATAATATTCTCGTCTCCTTTGTTTCCTTACTTTTATTTCCCATTCTTCAGTTTCATTATCGACTTCAGATCAGTTTCAGTTCTAATTCCGTTCTAACTCTGGTCTCAGCGTTGCCTTCCTACTCCTCGCTGTCCTTCTTACTCCTTACGTGTTTGTCTTCCACGTGTTGAGTGAGTGGACGTAAATAATTAGACTAGTGTCCTTTTGCCTCCCCTAAACCTTCTCCTTTCCTGCCTCATATTATAAACTGTTAATGGAATCTGGTTTTATTTTTTTTCTCTGTTTATTTATTTGGGGGATTTCCCGTTTTGACTTGATTTCAATGTGTGTGTGTGTGTGTGTGTGTGTGTGTGTGTGTGTGTTGTGTGTGTGTGTGTGTGTGTGTGTGTGTGTCGTGTGTGTGTGTGTGTGTGTGTGTGTGTGTGTGTGTGTCAGATAGATTCGACTTTCTAAACTAGATGAATGTATGAAAGTTTTAACGTTCAAACTGACTGACTGATTAACTGACATACACACACACACACACACACACACACACACACCACACCACACACACACACACACACCACACACACCACACATCATATATATATATATATATATATATATATATATATATATATATAATTTCCTCTTTACCTTTCCTTCTTCAAATTCTTCCTTTAAATTCCTCCTTTAAATTCCTTCTTTCAAATTCCTTCTTCAAATTCCTTCTTCAAATTCCTTCTTTAAATTCCTTCTTCAAATTCCTTCTTTCCTTTCCTTCTTTAACTTCCTTCTTTATTTTCCTCCTTTTATTTCCTGTTGTCAGTATTTTCCTCCATCCTTCCACACGGAGAGAAGAATCAGTCTTAGTCCCAGAACCTCCCCTTAGGGTCCACCTCGGTCCTCCTCCCATCCTGTTAGCCTTGGAGAAACAGGTCTAAAAGGTGACTGAGAGCGAGAGAGAGAGAGAGAGAGAGAGAGAGAGAGAGAGACGAGAGAGAGAGAGAGAGAGGTGGGGGGGAGGGAGGAAACTGACCCCCAAAGAAAGACTGGTCAGGCGAGAGACAGTTAG
>JAXIVD010003811.1:0-20000 GCA_036785275.1 Cancer borealis
GGAGGAGGAGGAGGAGGAGGAGGAGGGGAGGAGGAGGAGGAGGAGGAGGAGGAGGAGGAGGGAGGAGGAGGAGGGAAAGAGAAGAGGTAAGCAGGTAAGACATTCAGGAAACAGACAAGCAGGCAAGCAGGGAGGGAGGGAGGGAGGGAGGGAGGGAGGGAGGGAGGGAGGGAGGAGGGAGGGAGGGAGGGAGGGAGGGAGGGAGGCGTTAAGGAGCAAGGTGGTCAGACAGGGTGGAGGGAAGCAGGGAGGGGGGAAGAGGGGGGACAGGTAGAGAGGAGGACAGGGAGGTAGTGGAGGAGCCTCACCCACGTGCTTTCCTCCTCAAATGTCTCAGGCCGTTGCCTCCACCTCTTTCCCTCCCTCCCTCCCTCTGTCTCTCTCTACTTCCTCCCTTAAGTCTCCCTTCTTTCCTTTTCCATATGTTTCCTCTTCCTTTTTTCCTATTTCTCTCTCTATTCAGATTTTTTGTTCTCTTTTGTACTACTACTATTACTATCATTACTATCATACCGCACCTACAACAACCCACAACCTACGACCCTACCATTCTCCTCTACCTTTCCCTCCCTCTCTCCCTTCCTCCCTCCACGTGCCTCTCCTCCTCCACACCTGAATGCTAATAACAAAGACACACCTGCTGTTTCCTATCTATTTACACGTGGTTCTCAGCGGGACACCACACATGTATGCACTGTGGGATGACGTGACAAGTGTTGAGAGGTAGATAGGAGGAGAGGGAGAAAGAAGGATGGAAGAATGGGAGGGAGGGAAGAAGGAAGGAGAGAAGGAAGGAAAGTAAGATGGGGTAATATAAATGAAAGTAAAAGTAAAGGGGAGAAAGTAGCAAATAGGGAATAAAATTGTGATGAAAGGATAAAATGAAAGAAACAAAGATGAGAAATAGAAAAGTGGAAGGAAAATACAAGTTAGATACTAAGTAAAAAAAAGAAAAGAAAAAGACAAAAAGAAAAAGAAAGGCAGGAAGGAAGAAAGGAATCGTAAGACACAGCACAATAAGTTATAACAAAAAATAGTAATTGTTTCCAGTGTTGCTATCTATTGTTCCTTCTCCTCCTCCTCCTTCTCCTTCACGTGCAGACAGATAAATAGACAGCTGGACAGACGAACGGACAGACTGGCGGCCAAAATAATGGCTAGAGGAGGAGGAGGAGGAGGAGGAGGAGGAGGAGGAGGAGGAGGAGGAGGAGGAGGAGGAGGAGGAGATGGTGGTGGTGATCCATGACCCTAAACTAACCCCCCCTTTAACTTCCCTTTCCTCCTCCTCCTCCTCCTCCTCCTCCTCCTTAATTATGTTCCTTTATCCTATATTACACAATAGTATCAACACAAAGTTCAATACAATCTATATACAGTATACAACTTTTGATTAAATACAAGGTACTTGGTATTTTTCAAGTACTTAACACACACACACACACACACACACACACACACACACACACACACACACACACACACACACACACACACACACACACATACACACAACACCTCTTCCTCTGCTTCCTCCTCCTGAACACACATTCCACACACACTTCCTATACCCTCCACCTTCTTAGTTACTCTTCTTTCCTCCTCCTCCTCCTCCTCCTCCTCCCCCTCCTCCACCTCTATCTCCTCCTCCTCCTCGTCGTCCTTATCTTAGTCACTCAAGTCTTCCCTACACTCCCTACCTTCCCTTTTCCCTTCCCACGCCCATCTCATCCCCTCCGGCACCTCCACAGCCCATTTCTTCCCCCCTACACCCCTTCCCCACCCCCCTTAACCCCACCTCTTCCCCAACCGACGTGACCAAGGCGGCTGCAGTTTCCGGTCTTCCTTCATCCCCCCTCCTCCCCCTCCCCTCAAACACACACACACACACACACACACACACACACACACACACACACACACACACACACACACACACACACACACTCACACGTTGCACATTAGAAGGAGTCAGGACAAAAGTAAGAAAGAAAGAATGCATTGCACTGTGACGAGAGAGAGAGAGAGAGAGAGAGAGAGAGAGAGAGAGAGAGAGAGAGAGAGAGAGAGAGAGAGAGAGAGAGAGAGAGAGGAATAATAGTGCAAAGGAGTACAAAGGAAGAACAGACAACAGCCCAACTGGACCTAACGAGGCTGTCAGTCTGGTATACAATCCAATTTCATTTCACTATAACTCAAACTATCGGGCGTCCCTTGCTCTATGCTTACTATATTGTACGTTTTTTACGTAAACCTCACACTTTTCGAATTATTAGATTTTTTTTTTTTTTTGCAAAAAAAACTAAGGGAAAATTTCGTGAAAATTTCAACATCTCTAAATCTCATGAAAATTCCTTTAAAGTGGTTATCGGTCATGCTGAACACGAATATATAATAAGTTTCCTGATCACTATAATATTTAACCTTGTTTTACCTTTGCTTACTTAACAATACCCTTGAAAATTCTCATGAAAATTTGTTCATAGGGGTTATCGGGCATGCTGAACACGAATATATAATAAGTTTTCTAATCACATAATACTGAGCCTTATTTTACCTTTGCTCACCTAACAATACCCTTGAAAATGTCCAAGTACTACTCCACCTCCTCCTGCACCTTCCCCTGGGCCCGTCCTCTCCCCTTCGTGAGCAGTGTGTACAATTGCGAGGCAGGCAGGTGATCCAGCCAGCCAGACAAGCAGATACACATACAAAGATACAAAGAGAGAGACTGACACAGACAGATCAGGTAGGTAGTCAGAGGTTGAGAAATAAGTCTTTCCAACTGTTGCGTTACGTGACGGTGGACGGGAGGGCAGGGGGGGAGAGGGCGGAGAGGTGGATATAAGGGAAAAGGAAGGAAGGAAGAAAGGAAGGAAGGAAGGAGGATGGGACAAGGAGAGAGGCAGGTGAGAAGCAAAGGAGTGCACACAAACACATACACACATTAACACACACACACACACACACACACACACACACACACACACACACACACACACATCACGGCACGGGTGAGGTTTGCTCGACCGCACAAGACGGGAGGTCAGCCAACCCGCACCACACCTCCACCACCACCACCACTACCGCCGCCGCCGCCGCCAACAGGAGGAAGAGGAGGAAGAGGAGGAGGAAGCCACAAGCCGTCGGGACAATGGAAGGAGGCAGGGCAAGCAAGCAGAGGTCAGCCACAAGACAAGGATTTCACACGGACTCACGAACCACCTCCTACTCGTCCTCGTCCTCCTCCTAGCTGGCACGTCACTAACTCCTCCTCCTCCTAGGTGCATTCTCATCAAGTTTGCTTCCTAACCTTGAAAATAATAACCGTGATTGTGATAAAGAGTTGATACCAAATTGTAATGTTTGAATTATGCTCGAAAACACGATAACGAGAACAATAAATGTAACCATAGAATTTTCATAATAAAAAAAATTCATCTATAACGTAATCAGTACCGGTGAAATACTGAGTGTAACCGGTGATTGATTGTATACAGACGGTGATCCTTCTATCTTGTTACCATGGTGGTGTGTGTTACTTAATAGATAACTCAAGGCAAGGCGTTTCACCATGATATTGGCGACCATCCACTTATCGTACGTACTAGGTTAGGTTAGGTTACGTACGTGTGATGTATTTATAGTACCCTGAGAATCTCTTCCCCTGATACGTGAAAATGAAAGTTAAAAATAAAAGCTAAAAAATATACCTCTTCGTTAGGTTAAGCAGTACACTATATCGGAAAATATATCGCACGTGTGATATATTTCTAGTACTCTGAGAATCTCTTCCCCTGATACGAGGATATAAAAATTAAAATTAAACCTTTCTTATATACGCATCCAATGTTATCAAACATGGTTAGTAGGACACCACACTCTTATCTTTTCGCGGCCATGACCGAACAGAAGCGAGGACGATATGGGAAACGAGACTGAATTGAACCCATGAATGCAGGTGTTCGTCCTTACACTCCCCTTCCCTGATGTGATTAGTGTGACAGGTGAGGGAGTAGCAATGGTCACCTGGATAATGGGGGAATGACCTGCCACCAGCTTATAAGGTTGAGGAGACGGAGATGAGTACCGTAGCAGTGAGCCTCATGGTGTTTAACTATCACTTTTACTTTATATGGAAATAAGGTTTGGTTTGGCATACTACGACTATTTCTTACATGAATGCCTTCCTACCTAATTCATTCATTCATTCATACATACATACACACACGTGAATCTAAAGCCAGATGGGCACAACAAAAGCAACCTATGAAGACAAACAACCAAACAAGTACTGAGTAAAATACAATAGTGGCTTTCAAGTGACTCAAGTGAAACCAACAAGGAAAGTGTCCAGTATACACACACACACACACACACACACACACACACACACACACACGGCACCAGTATCAGTCAACAAGCTGAACCTGAATCGCCTGATCCCGATCGTCATGACCTCAAAAAGACCCCTCTTCTCTCTCTCTCTCTCTCTCTCTCTCTGACCATGAACTCCTCGAGGTAACTGGCCGAACTTTGCTTTCTCCTCCAGGACACCCCCAACACACCCCCAACATACCACCACCATCACCACCACACCCAACCTCACCACCACTATCACTACCTCCTTCCCCACCACAGCCATCATCCTGTGTCTTCCTCCACCCCCACCATACACACACACACACACACACACACACACACACACACACACACACACACACACATAGGTTCCCACTGTTAATAGCTTCAATCTGCAGGTCGAGGACGGTAAGTGGATGAAACTGCTCCATTGGTGGTGTGCTGGGTGGAGGGAGGAGGGTGGAGGGAGGTGGATGGGTGAGTGTCTGTAACAGTAGTAGGGTGAGGGATAGTGAGGGATGAGAAGGCGAGGGTGAGGGTAAGGGAAAGGGGAGAGAGGGACAGTAGAGGGGAAGAGAATGTGTAGGAGACAGGGAGAGGGAGGAGAAGACTTACTATACTAGAGTCAACTATATCACATGTCCACTACAAGACCATGACCGTAATACGACACACACACACACACACACACACACACACACACACACACACACACACACACACACACACACACACACACACACACACACACACTATCACATCAGGGAGCCTCTTTCGATGGTGAAGCAGCAGCAGCAGCAGCAGGGAGCAGGCAGCAGGCAGCAAGGCCAGACGCCACACCCCCTGCCACCAGCTAGCCTGTTCAAGGGGATTACGTAATAGTGGGATGCAACTCCACTCCTCCACTCCTCTCCACTCTCTCCTCCTTGTTTCCCTCCACTCGTTTAGCTTTTCTCTCTCCCTTAGAAATCCCCCTCCAACCCTATTCCACCTCCTGTCTTTAAATTACACATTCCATTAGCTCATATGTATTTCCCTTCTCTCTCTCTCTCCCCCCCCCCTCTCTCTCTCTCTCTCTCTCTCTCTCTCTCTCTCTCTCTCTCTCTCTCTCGCCGCGTGCTAAACAGGTGTGTAGGGGGGAGGGGGTACCGTGGGTCAGGGATTTAACGCCGGCATTTAAAGTGTACATCACCCCAGCAAGAGGTTACAGGGAGCGTGTGTAGGGGTGTAGGGGGAGGAGGAGGGAAAGTTGGGGGAAAGTTGATGGGGTGGTTGAAGGGACGGGTTTAAGGGGTAAGGTGGAGTGATGCTTTCAGTTGTTATGCAAGTGTGTAGATGATTTCACATGGACCTCTCTCTCTCGCTCTCTCTCTCTCTCTCTCTCTCTCTCTCTCTCTCTCTCTCTCTCTCTCTCTCTCTCTCTCTCTCTCAACACAGCACTGCATACCTCCATTTCCTCCACCTCCTCCATTTAGTACATTTACCTCCGTTCGTTTCCCATCCCCTCCGCTCCCTCCCCCACACCAATATCCCTTTTTAGTGTTTAGATGAGATCACGATGGGGGTGAAGGGTGATGGGGGGTGAGGGGGGTGAGGGGGGCGAGGGGGGAGGGGTGAACAGGCTACACTGGTTTTCCCTTCAAAGGTTGACCTCGACTAAAGGAGAATTATTACGAGTAGATGAAGCAGTAGCAGTAGGTTCGCGGTGACACACACACACACACACACACACACACACAGTAATTGGTGATGGGTGCAGTTTTTAAAGATCTATCTACCGTGGCTGAGTGTGTGTGTGTGTGTGTGTGTGTGTGTGTGTGTGTGTGTGTGTGTGTGTGTGTGTGTGTGTGTGTGTTTTAACCTTTCACCCCTCCCCCCCCCCAAAGGCTCACACACCCTGAAAGCATACCAATGACATGTGACTGAACTTGCAATTAATACGTGGGTGACAATTTCGGGTATAGATGCTTTTCTGCGCACTGGCCAGACAGGATGACTCGACACGAGTTGTGCTGACCTCTAGGGTGCTGCTACACACACACACACACACACACACACACACACACACACACACACACACACACACAAGGAACGTGCAACACCTGCTCGGAGCCCTTCAGTTACTATTAGTGCGCCCCTCTCCTCACCCTCGTGTTCTTTAACCCCGTACAAGCAAAAGCAGACAGCGCGACAGCAGGTGCATGGAACTGACAAACATACACACTTTCTTTCCTCCTTTCCACAGCAAACTACACAAACTCCACTTTTTTCCGAGCTATACCTGCACTCATACACGCCACCCTGCCGTGGAAGCCTTGGCTGTGATGCAGGAGCAGGAGTCACCCTATGGTAATGAGTGTGTCTCTGCCTGCCTCCCTGTGCACCCTGTCCTCTGCCTTGACTACAATCACAATACTGGAACAGTCCCCCTCCCCCCCGTCCCGTCAGTCCATATTAGTATTGGATTCACGCCACAACGATAGAGGAAACTTTCACAACTGCCCTCAGAAAAGACAGACAACAGCAACAGCAACCTGGTAGGATTAAGGGCAATGGCTAGTTATCCGCAGCACCTCAGGAAAAGCCAGGAGGCTTTAGACGGCCCCGGGATTGGGGGGAAAGAGGTATCTTTCCTCCTTTCTTCCACTCTGGTTGCGGACTGAGGTGACCTAGAGCGAGTGGTGATGCCGCCAGCAGTCAGACGTGCAGTGGTGCGCGTTCTGCCTCCCTTAGGCTCTCCCCGCCTAGCATCTGCCAAGACGGGGCGGGATGACAAGTGCCAACCGCGCCGCTCTAGGCACCATGCATGTCGCCACATAATACTCCGTATAAAGGCACAAATTTTCACCCTCGCAACTATGCTCTTAGTAGCAGGGACTGGCCTTCCGTGCCCTGCTGAAGGGCACGCGTCGCTACATGAGTTGCAGCGATGACACTCCTCGCCTCCATCCCTGTAATAGCTATTTTCCTTCACACTGCTAAGTCAAGCTGTCTGTGGCTTGGCTGGAAAAAAAAGTGACTTTTTCAGCCTCTTCAGATAGCTAATCCTTCGCCCCCTTCTAGGAAAAGCCTCAGACAAGTACGTCACGTGACTCCCGGCCGCACCTCCACCCACACCCTCACCCCCAGCACCCATACAACCCTAGACGGCGCGGCTGAACGCGCGCCTCAACCACTAATAAGAAATACAGTATAAGGTCAGACATATACCCCACGACCTCCACGTGTTCTTGATACTTACAGTGGGTGGGTCATCTACCACCCTCAACTGTCCCCTCCCCCCCACACACTCTCCAGACCCACACAGTCCGCCTGCCTCGTCTTGCCCACCAAGGAATGTTTACACGTTCCGTCACTCACTGCACTCGGCTGACCTAAAGCACCGCCACACCGAGGCAACACACACCACACAGCCGCTGGTGGGCACGACGCACTGTTAACACTCTCACGTCCACTATGGCCTTGCAATACAATAACAATGAAAACAATCACTACTTTTCTCCAGTAATAGATTCGTGTGTACAGCACGGCAGGGCGCCACACTTAAGATGCGAGCGGGCGGGACGCTTCCTGCACTGACACTCCACCAACTCAGTGAATACAGATGGGCAGCGGCGAGGCGAGGCGGCCAGCGCGAGGCAGCAAGGGTTCCAACAAGCGACACCTTGCAACTCCGTCCACTTGTGGGGCTGTGCTCAAACAGGGAGCCAACTTTTATAAACAATTTAACGCTGCCTTAGACACGAATCCAAACGGGCAATTCCTTTACAGGTGTACAAGGTGGTGCACACATCACCTGTTTCAGTGTATGCAGGTGTGACATACGAGATGGCCTGACGAGAGGGAGGCTTGACGAGTAGGATGCAGGGACGTGAGGAATGTTTTCTGGTGACCACTTGCAGCTCTAGACCAACACGGGCACGACCACAGTGACGCCTCCTTCTCCTCCTCTTCCCTGTACCCTGAGCTGCCTCACAACTACTCACCACCACTCCACTCACGTCTCCCTCACCACCACTGTCACCATTATCCACCCAGAACATCACTCAATCAGTACAGCCAACAAGTCACACTAGGACGTAAAAACTAATGCTGACTGAACAAAAAGGAAAGGAAAAGTGGAATAAATGCTGTCATCACACACGCGTCGGGAACGAAAAATAATAAAAGATGATTAACATAAGAGAAAATGAACCTTAATGGCAAATAAAAGCCATCCTAGGAAGTGGAGGAAGTCACAGCCACACCACCAAAACGGGAAGCACCTTGCCTTGTCCTCTCACCACCACTCTTTCCCCGTCTTACTATTCCTCCACCACCACTATCATACCTTCCTAACCACATGACGCTAAATACCACCACCACCTCCCCCTCACCTCTCCGCCCCTTTCCCTCCACACACAGGAATCTTCAAACATACTTAAATACGTATAAGTTTCGTAAATCATAGTATATCATAGTGAAATATACAGTGACACATTACAAATCCCAGCGTCTCAGGTATTAAGTGGATATCTTGTATCTAATCTAATCTACCTAATCTGTCTGCCTTACTTAAGGTTTGAACACCATCTAGCTTCCTTCCATCAATTTCTACATGAGATAGACACTAGACAGCTATAATGAGTGACTTCCGTTTTCTTCTTCATGTCCCATAACTCAAATAAAATTAAATACCTCTCTTGTATATTAGGCCTCTAGGCAAGACTGAAGACATACTAATAATATCATCACCATTACATCCATCACTATCAGAACCACAATTACTACCAAGAACCTAACCCAGTCACTATATACCCACATCAATAAACTATAACTTCTTCTCCTCCTCCTCTATTATCACCGCAACAGTTTCAAGAGGCACAATGTTGATGCACCTCTTTTAAAGTTGCGAGGCAGACACTTCCTGGGCTCTTGAGAAACAAGGAAGAGGCTTATTGAGAGGCCCTACCCATCATCCCTTCTCTTGACGAAGGTGGCAGCTGGTTCAATCCCCGCTTGTTACCAGCTGGCGTGTGTGTGTGTGTGTGTGTGTGTGTGTGTGTGTGTGTGTGTGTGTGTGTGTGTGTGTTGGGTATCGGTTTACATAGTGGTAATGGTTTCTTGAAGGTTTATTTACTTTGTTGTGTCACCTTGCGTTAGTCTGGTTTATGGGTTCTTATTTTATTTTTCACGAGGGTAAAAAGAACAGTCTCATTTGTTTTTCTTTCCCTTTCTTCCTACATACAATTGCTTTATGAATTTTACATACTAAATTGATAAACAGAACCACTATTATCACTATTACCAAACTATATTTCAGAATCACATTAGATTAAATTTTTTGAAAGGCCTTCCATAACGTTTTCCCCCTTCGATTTTTTTTTAACGAAATTCATGTTTTTTAAATAAATTGAAAATGATGAGGCTTTTGTAAATATGAAGAAAGATTAAAAGAAATGCAGCTAACAACACTAAAAGAAATAAAAGAAAGAGGATATCTAATTACAATATATAAATTGATGAACAACCTGAAGGAAACAGATAGAAAAAATAACTAATAATGAAAAGAAAAGGAGAGGCTAGATAATTGAGGGGACACAAGAAAAATTGTAAAAAGAAATTTGCTTGAAGGACACCAAAAAAGTATAGCTTTCCCCAGTAGATACTTGCAATAGACAGACAAAAAAAACCTGTGTTCCACTCCTCCCCAGAACACAATGGAATGCATTTATCACACTTATGTATTATTAATTTGCCCAACAAATAATGCAACCCAATCTTCTTGGCAAGCACATGTAAATTTTCATAAATATTCAAACAAGTAGCTTTCCAGAAATGTACACAGCTCATGTTCTGGATGACAAGATGCAATGATAATTATTAAATGCAATGGTTAGCTGATTACTGTATCATGGCCTGCCTGTCACTGCATATTTACATACTTATTATAAATTAAGGCAATACTGGTATTTAGGATTTTAAACATGATGAACAATGAACTAAAGGATTAAACTAATGCATTCAGAATTGAATTTTTAATTTTGTAACCATTATGGTATTAAATTCAAGTAAAAAGTTCATGAAAGAAGAGTGGTAAGTAAGGACATGAGATTATGCATATGCACAAAGCTTATCTGTATCCATGACCCAAGCCTTGGCATACATACCCATAAACATACACACTTCATGAACCTATCCAAGACAAGGTACCTTTCTAACTGTATAACATGTAACACTACTCAAGAACAACTGAATATCCTGTAATGCAGTACAGAGCAATTCAACACTCACCATCGCTGTCATCTTGATTCTTCCCTCTATTGTAGGATGGCCCTCGATGGATTCCAACAAAATACAGTCTTCGTCCTCTTACTGTGGACCAGCGATTTGCAGATCCAAACTTTGTAAAGCTTCTTGAGCCTCCCCTTCCTCCCCAAGAGCTACCGCCACGCCCACCACCACCACGCCCACCACCACCACGCCCACCACCACGTCCCCCTCCACGACTCCCTCCACCTCCACCCCGGCCTCCACCCCTTCCCTCTGCCAAGTGGACCAGAAGCACTGAAAGGAAAAGGTAAACATGTACTTTCCACTATTGATAATGAATGTTATAAATTATCAGTTTGTTACTAGTTTATTTTTCTAACCTTCAGCCTAATATAAATTAGTTATTAATGTAAAATGTAAGTAACTGTAATCTATTATGTGAAGGATAACTTTTATTATTTTCTTAATGTTAATAATACGCCTGTGACACCCTCACAGGATCACCAGGGCTCATATGATCGACTGAATCGTCGTACCCCAAAACAACACCGAGAACCAAAAACCATGTTGAACTATAAAAGTGACTCCATAATTGTTCCAGTAAGACAAGACGTATTCTACATACAACATACAACCATCATTAGCTGCTGTATCTGAAGGGATATCTGAAAGAGAGTACCTGATAGGGTTAGGCCTAGTGCCACACACTCAATTCATATAAGTGACAACTGGCTATGAAACATAACATTAACTATTTGAGTTCAAATGTCTTTAATGTCATCCCTCATGCATCCAAAACAAAAGATAGTCTAAGTCAGACTATGAATAGGGGGCGTTCTTTCATCACCACGACTGTCAAAGTACCGAGCGAGCCCAGTCTGCATCTCCCTTACCACACTATGTGTAACAAATCCCTATGTTTACACACTCTTATATTACCTGTCAGCAGTAATATGGGGACTATCTTTTGAGCAAGCTTCATGGCGTGTAGCAGGTCTCACCACACCATGCAACCTGTCCTGGTCTGCACACACGCCTGCTTAACTTCGTGTTAGAACTTAGCTTGCGTTGCCCCGCCAGGAATGTCACCATCGACTCGGCGCTGCTACTTACAATAATATGATCATGATGTATTATTAAGCATCGATAGCAGGAAGGTGATTATCTTATCTAAAGGGAGAAACTAAGTAAAAAAAAGACAAATCAGTATTCCGATATGATGTTTGTTGTATTATCAAGGATTACTTGCAATGAAAGAGAACGTGATAATTCTTAGGGGTAACAGTTCAAAATACTACTGTATCAGTACCACTATATCTCTCGCTCTGTTATAGATTGTGTTTTATCCCTTAATTGTTAGCTCTAGCAGTGATATATGGTCTCAGCTACCTAGTATGGGGAATGTTTTATTTCTAATTGGTCACTTCGCAACTCAACACCGGCGGTTCGAGCCTAACTAACGAGTGTTCTTACCTTGTCTTGCATTGATAAGTCGTAAACCACACCCGCGATAACAATAAGATCAGGTGTGGCGCGATGGCTATAATATCTGACCAGACTCTCGTTCCCCCCATTCCACAACATCTGTAATATGACTTGTAGGAAAGCATATATTATATAGTAGTAGTAGTAGTGCAGCCCTCCCCACCACCACAGAGCTAATCCTTGCAACAAACTTTATCTTTTTCTTGTTATACAACTTCCATAACTAAGCTTTTATCATGAAAATTACACTATCACACAGGCACAAAATAAAAAGAGAATTCAGAAATATCTAGAAAATGAAATATTATATATATATATATATATATATATATATATATATATATATATATATATATATATATATATATATATAAATTGGGGTTGGAATGATTGATGTATAAACATTCTCATCTAATGATCATTAACTTTTATATTTTTATGATTTATTTTCAGTGTTCAGATAATTTAGGTTCTGAAAACATGGTGTCACCTTTACATTTACAAGTCATAAAGTTCTGCCCACGGCCACAGGGCAGAACTATATACGTCCAACAACCAGATACAAAAATATAAATGAAGCCGCTGCGCTGCCCAAAACTTGCAGTCGTTATGCAGAGAAGTAGCCTGAAACATGAAAAAAAGCTGGTATATATATTTAAGTTAAGAGTTTATACATTACCTGGTATTTCACTAATAACTTTACACCAAAATCTTCATCCAAACTCTCTTTACTTTCCTTAACCTCTTGACTTTACTCTTCTCCCTATATACTCCCCTCCTTTTCCTTCATACCCAAATGGAAAATAATAAAATGTCAACACGATGGTAAGATAGAACACTCTTTCTTACCATGGGCCTCAAACATGTTACTTAGTGGTGTGTTGTCCTTGATGGTGAAGGGAATTGTTGCACGTTGGTAGAAGTCTGAGACGGTCTCTATATTACTGATAACATAGGATAGCAAGTGTGCCTTCCCTACCCAGGTCCCTGAAAATACCACATTTCCATTTTTCATTCATAGGCTGTACCAGATAGGATAATAGTACATAAATTACAATGTAAGAACCCTTTTGAGTTTTGCATACACACCACAATATGTTCACAAATTCTTGCCTATACTACGAATGAGTTGAAGCTTATTGAGGCATAGTAAAGTATGCAAATAATCTTGAAATAAATAACGTTGTGAGAATGAGTGAGCCCACTGAAAACACTATGGAGCTTCAGATGCATTAGAAGGTGAGGTTGGCCAAAGTCCCTCACCTGGGGCGTCAAAGGAGAGGGCAGTGAAGTGGACGTGGAGGTGGTAGAAGGAAGGTTGGTAATGGAGATACACCCTCAGCTTATGGGCACCAATACCATACTTTTCTTTGATGGCTGCCTGGAAAATGGGAGAAAATATATACTTACATAATCCATTATGCAATATTTCCTTGTCTTTTTTAAAACTATCTACTATCTTTATTGATACCTAGAATATATCAACATTAAAAGGAGGTAGCCAAGACAAGGCATTTAGGGTTCAAGGAGACTTTACTCTTCCATCTTCCTTTGCACCTTGTCTTTACGTAGGAGAGAATAGGAGAGTGTGTTCCCAAACCACTCGCTCCGTCCCTTTTGGTCGCCTTGCACAGTCCGCAGGGAATACAGTGGTAGTATTCTTGCAGCCTCTTCCACAGGGCTTTTTAATAATCTACGGAGGCAGCAAGACTACTACCACCGTATTCTCTGCGGCTCATAAAAGGTGACCAAGAGTGACGGAGCAAGGGACCCGAGAAGTCCTTTATCTGTATTCCCTCCTGTGATAAGACAGTGTTCCTGAACCCTAATACCTTATCTTGAGCCACATACTAGTCCCGTGAAGCCTTGCCATCCTCTCCACATACTTACAGAGCCTTTTTCCAGCAGGTTCTTGAGCAGAGGAAGGTGTGAGGCGTCCAGGTCCCTGAGGCAGGTGATGTCTCGACGCCTTACAATGGCCTGCAGGTAGAGGTCCTCCATCTGCTCACCAGTCCACTTGAGGTCCGGCAGGAGGATGAAGCCTGTGTCAGGGTCTGGATCCTCGAACACAATGCGATCCGCCTCCTTCTTGTGATCCAGGATGTTGTAGATCCACTGTAATTTGTAGTTTCTGGTTTTTTTTACTTTTTCTTTTTTGAGCTGAGGGTGATTGTGTGTGGGTGTTGTTTGTCTGTTGTCTTTGTTGATTTGTGTTAGTAGTTGTGATTGCAAGTTGTTAGGTTTCTTTTTACTTTTGCTGATAGATGATTGTTTCTGTGGATATTTCAATTTGTTTACTGGTCGTTAACAGTGTATTTTTTAATGATATAATTATTGTGTGGGTATTCTCATCTTCTGCTTCCTTCTAACCTTCACTGTTTACACTTTGCAGAAAGGTGGAGGGAGGAGGGAGTGGTTAGTGTTATACTTCTACAAATGGAGACTAATACAATAATTTATAAAAGATATATACACATGTACACTTGTCTTTCCTATCTATGAGCGGAAAGTTACAAAAGTTCTCTTGAAACATGTACATAACTTCAAAGTCATTCTACTAGAGGTGAGGTATATAGACAAACAAAGATATGCTTTTTGATACATTAATCCCAGTCTGCCTTGCTATAAAACATTACTTAAACACTATATCCAAGTACTAAACACAATGATAGGATAGGATAGTCCTTATATACTGAAAGAATGTGATACAGCCTTTGTAGTAGTGAAGCTGGTCACCCACCTACCTCCTTGTTGAAGGCTGATGTCTGGATGAAGCGTTTGGTCACCTCTTCGTACAGCTGCGGGGTCTCCTGGATGAAGGATGATGCCTGCTTCTCATGGCGCAGGATGTGTTTCTCCTCAGCTGGGTATATGATGGTGGCTTTGATCTCTGTGTGGGAGGAGGAGGTACGGGTTACAATTATAGGGATTGTATCTTATTGTCTCTTCTATGTAATTACTCTGTTCATGTTGTCTGTGCCTTCGGGTGAAATAAAATCATTACAATTAATATTATAGTTATTATTTACGCTATAAACCCGTATAACAAGTGGAATCATGTAAAAACTGAACATTACTGAATTACAGAGGACTCCAACTTATTTATAATGATAATTGTCTTTTTGTAGGAGAGTATACAGAGGAGGGGCATCCCAGACCCCTCGCTCATTCCCCTTTGTCACCTTTTACAAACTGCAGGGATTACAGTGCTAGAATTATTGTAGTCTCGACCATAAACTTCCTCCTACCTCATAACTACTCACCCATCCACACCCCACAATGCCCTCCCTCCACCCGATGCCTCACCGTTAAGCTCCGGGGGAACCAATGCTGTCTTGTTGTAATAGATGTCATTCTGGAAGATTGTCTTGAGTGTTGTGTCGCTGCTTAGAATGTTCCCAAGTTTTGCTGCGTTGAATGGTAGCTTCTGGATCACCAATCAGAAGAAAGCAGGAAGAAAGAGATGTGTGAAGATATTTTTTTTTAGCTCTCTCTCTCTGTCTCTCTCTCAAAACAATGAATTTAAAACCATGGCATTGTATTAGAGGTAAACAGAATGAAAAAAGAAATTGAATTCCTATGAACAAAATAGCTAATAAAACCATCAGAGCTTAAAATAATAATAATAAATAAATAAAAATACAGTTATACAGACCTGCAAGTGAGCTACAGCCACACCTTCTTTGCCTTTAATTAAACACTCCATCACCACTGAGTTGTGTTTCTCATCATTGTTCAGGACCCGCACCACCTCAAAGTCCTTGAAGGTGGTGAGGAAGTGTGGATCCCGGTCCCCAACACACCCTTGGTCGGTGGTGCTGTCCACGGCATCACTGCAATCATCTGTCCGCTGCTTCTTGTGGGGAGGAGAACAGGCACCCTTACTACCCTTAGCTGTTGCCTCTGCCATCTTAGAACTGTAAAGGTTGAGATACTGTAGAGGAGGAAAAGTGATGATGATGATGATGATGATTAATGGTATTGAGGGAGGAACAAAAAATAAATAAATAAAAAGGCTGCATGGCATGACAAACAAACATCAGATTAATTCAAAACATATCAAAATCTAACTATAAAAAAAAAATAGTTTTGTCCGAATTAGTGAGTGGTTCAAGAAACTAATCTTTACCAGTATTTACAACCAGAAAAATAAATTGCATATCTACACTACATAAAAATTTACCCAAAAGCTTGAATTGTGTGAGCACTGAGCCTTGATATAAGTACTAGCTAGGCAGCGCTTGCAGGTACGGCAGCTGTACAAATAGGGGATGATAACGGGATACGGCTGCCGCATCTGTAAGCACTTATAGGCACAGCTTACAGGTACAGCAGCCGTATCCTCAATCCTCATAGTGCTTGGTTATAGATACAGCATGTGCCTAACATTAGGGTAAAAAGCTTATATAACCGAACCTAACCGTACCTAACATAACATAATCAACCTAACGTAACTTGAAAGATGCTTTACCAGGTAAATAATAAGGCACAGGCCGTACAAATAGCGGATTATTCTGTTAATAACTTTCTAAGTATTTTTTAAACTTTTTGTACGATGAAAATGTCGAATTTAATGCAAACAAGGTAAAGCGCATGCCATACCAATAGGGGATGACAGTATCTGTAAGCACTTCACATTTAATATCGTCTAAATTAACCGAACCTAACCTAACCTAACAACGTAAATTAATCTAACCTTAATAAACCTATATTAAGAAGTAACTGAACCTTATTCAAACCAAACTTTACTTTACTTTTGCACTCTCTCACTTCTTCCTAGGGGTAGAAATTAGGGTAGAATCACGTGTGTACCTGCTCTAACCTCAGATATTTGCTCATAAAAAACATTGAATATCTGAGGAATTTGCAACGGAAATGTAATTAGGAAAACCATCTCAGAATCTATCAGGTAATGTAGAAATATGGCACTCAATTCTCTAGAACATCCAGGTGAAAATGTAAATCAACACCCAAGTCAGTTATTCATGACAATAATAATAAAAAAAATATATATACGAATTTAACATCTTTAACGACATACAATCAAACAAGATTAGACGATAAAGTTCTTTCATATCACCCAATACACTTTTATCACCTATATTTAAAGGCATAATAAGGACATATATCTTCTTATCAACTATACCAATGATACACGACACAAGATAAACCATACTTACTTTATAAAAACACAACGAGAAGTCACCGGGTTTAAAAGTGTAGCAGTAGTTGTTGTTGTTGTTTGTTAATGGCTGCGAGTCTTTTGAATAATCCTATGACCCCAATTGATGTCCTACGAAGGTGTTACAGGTGTGCTGGGTGACCTGTGTTGTTAAGGAAGGTTGGGTACAGATGAGGCGGGTGACAGTGTGCTGTGTTGTGTTGTGGTGAGGGGTGGACGCCCCCTTCGGAACGGGGCGTCATTTTTCATCATTTAATTTATCATATTATTTTGTTTATAAGACTACAAGAGTCCAGTTGATGACCTACACGAGACAGCTCCTTGTCCCCCACCCTTGGAATAATCCAATATTTAGCCATCCCACCTGTCATCCCTATCCATAATGTGATCCAACCGTCTTTTAAAGCTACCTATTGACTCAGCACTTTCTACGTGCCTACCCAGCCTATTCCAATCGTTCACCACTCTGTTAGTGAACCAATATCTACCTATGTCTATCCTGAATAAGTTTTTTCTAGCTTGTACCCATTTCCACGTGTCCTATCATGACTACTAAATTCTAAAACCTGATCAATCTTTCCCTTATTAATTCCTTTTACCCTTTTGAAAACCTCAATCAAATCCCATCTTGCCCTCCTCTCTAGAGAAGGGAGATTAAAACGTTTTAATATATCTTTGTAGGGTAAATTTCTCAGCCCCTGAGTCATCTTGGTCATTCTTCTCTGAACTGCCTCCAAGGAGCCTATATCCTTCCTATAATAGTTGTGCTACATAATCTAGTTGGGGTTTAACTAGCGCTAAATACAACCTCAGAATGACCTCAGAACTCCTATTTGTCACACACCTACCAATAAATCCCAATAACTTGTTGGTCCTATTTCTAGCTATAATATACTAAGTATTATAATTATTAATCGGAAACACAATCAGATTACATTGCCTGGCGTCAGCTGAGTGTGTGTGTGTTTAGGGATGTACACCTATTCGGTATACCGACATACCGATATTTTCGGGGCGGTATTACAGGCATTAGAAGCCCTTCGGTATACCGGTATTTTAGTGCTACTTTCAGCCTTTCAGCCCAAACTATTATTAGAACTATTATTTCTTGAGTTCTTTGTTTATTATATATAGAGAGAGGATAGCCACAAACCCAAATAGCCAACTGGAGATCCCCTAATCTTCGCTCAGAGGGTCAACGAGCCTCAAAAATGGGCACAGTTCTATGGTGTTATACTTCTGTACCACTCCACCTGTACCAATCGGTATCTGTACCACTTGCCACCCACACTACCTACACCACTAATTCTACCTATACCACTGCTATCACGACTACCCTTCTATTAGGTCCCTTTCCCTAAGGCCAATGAAAGAAAAGAAAAGAGTAAAATAAATAAATAAACAGACTTTACATGTTAACACAAACATGAAAATATCTACCTAACCTTACTTAATTACGTGAGGGGACTAATGGGGAGAAGTAGCTGAAATACTCTCACTGCACTGATGTCCGTGTGTCATCCTGTGCTTCTTGCCTCTTCGTCCACAGCTCAAGTCAACCTCACAGGCAGCTTCAGAAGCTCCAGCAATAAGAAGACAGTCACGTGCTGATCCTCTCGGGAGCTGTATCCGGGAGGACAGTTTTAGGTTAGACATGAATATTACTAGGAAGGTTCCATGTGTTTTCACTTCCCCAAGAACACACGAATCCCTTACCTTTCTAGCTGTAGTCTGGACACAAGAGACTGAGCCACGCTACCACACGTCGTTATATACCACTCGATTAGAGTGGTCACGAGTTTTTATATTAATGGCACTTATACTTCTTCCCATGATCCATCAGCTAATTGTCCCTACTCTAAAATTAATAAGGTATTTAATAGTCAAACGAGTGTGAAGAATATAAGGATTTAACCAGTGATTCTGTAAAGGAATCAGTGAATGGTAGGTGGAGTCGTGCCTTGGACACTTCTATACTGTCATACCTTGCTATGTTCTACATCACGTTGGTTGGTGATTTCTTAAGACACTAACTAGATTTCATTCGTATATAATACTTGCTATTATCCGTCAATGCCTCTAGTTAATTATTTTCATTAATAAATCTAGAACCTTTGGTATAAGTAAGGAATCTTATTAATAGTAGTAATTTGGATTTAGAAAAAGAATATCATGCATTATGATTGTGTTCAAAGTTCTTGTTACTCTTTGAGCGTTGAATTAATACAAATGCCAGACCTCGATTCATGAGACAGGGTTAAGATTGAAATAACTATCAATGTGGCTGCAGGCATTAATAACAAATTAGGTTTCACAATTAATGGCTGGTTTTTTATTATTATTCCATCAAAAGGGTACTACCCAAGGGCAAACAAAACTAAGTTATTAAGGTTAAGTGCATATTCCATTTCTTTGCAGGCACTGTATGCATGGAACAGTATGTGATAAAAGCAGAGTACTGTGAACCCAAGCTGATCATTACGCCAGTGACCACGTACTTACATTACCACAAACCAAGATACTCATTGGTAGTCCCAGTACACTTCCGATCAACTAGATGAACACTATGTTTTTGGATTGTAATATAAATGTAACATCTACGTTTTATTAAATAAAAAATGGCCACAAGAGAATCCATAGCAATTGAGAATAACATTTCACTAGATATTTTATCATCCATACAAATAAAAGATATATTCTTTCAAGATACAGTAGTCTTATC
>JAXIVD010003811.1:25000-40000 GCA_036785275.1 Cancer borealis
ATTCCATTATTTAGGAAATTAAGATAACATTAGCAGTTTCCACATTATAGTTATTAGAGTTGGTTCAGTTCACTTCCAACTCATCAATGTACTAGAAAGGAGAAAGGCTAAGTTAACCACACAACAAAGTACATGTTCAGTGGTTCTGATTGGAGGAAATTTGCCTAATAACAGTAGGCTTAAAGACAAAATTTAGGGTGTGCCAAAGAGTCTTTTTCCACCATGAGGTGATGCCCAATACCACCTTTAAACTATACATAATGAAACTTCCGTCAAAGTGGAAACAATATCAAAATTTACAATTAACACCAATTTTGAAGAATTTAGTTTGAACCTAAATGTGACAATGAAACTAATGAACAAAATATACGGGAACTTAGATATTTGGGGACCAGATGTGCGAGGGTTTCATGAATATAGAATTGTCTTAAAATGCTGTCATCAGTACTTTTGCTACACACCAATGTATGTACACATATACACAATTAATATGAATGATGGTCCATGCCTAAACAACACATGCCTCTTCCCTACACACCAAACACTTGAAGCCAGTAAATTGTAATGTATCTAGGTCAATACTTGAATTCAAAAATAATTTAGCTGATCACCAAAATACTTATTATGAGTTTAGTTCAGAAAAAAGCTATGCTATAAATATGAATGACCGAGGCTCAGTGTCCCTTGGTGTTGCAAGAACCTAACTGAGACATCAGAGTGCAGGCAGGCTCTGGAGACCATCTGAAGCAGCTTGATAATGTACATCACACACTGAGCCACTAGGGATTAACTTGTCTATCCCTACACCAAGGAGGCAAAGGTCACCCCAAACGACCAGGCCGCCTCCCACAGCAGGAACCGAGGTCCATCAGGAAGCCCGAGAAAAAAGGGTGGCGCTCCCTCCTTGCAGCCGGGCGCGGTGACACACCTACCACACGCCAAACATGCCCTGAAAGTCACTACGTTTGGGCTGCCCTCTACCATCACAACACGCCCCATCGACAAGCCTGTTAGACTTGAAACTGTGTACAAGAGAATGTAGGAGGGAGGAAGTGTGGGTGATAAGGATGGAGGGGTGATGGGGGTGAGGGTTGGTTGCTCTTGTCGTCACTACAGTATGGCCGGCCCAGCCCTTTCATCGTGGGGGCTGGAGTGGGAGAAAGGGATAGGATGCTCTAGTGGGGGAAAGGAAGCAGGAACATCTGTCTGGAACCCACCTGCCAGCTGATGCGTGATGACAGGTTCTCAACGATGACTCTGTAGGGTGTGCGGGTGGGCGGGCCGTACCTGGGAGGAGGGATTGGTGGGTCAGTCATTACTCACCTAGGAAGACCACCACCTAAGGATGCGTTTCCACTGACAATGCATATCAACTGACCCTTCTGCTGTATGAACTGATTTTGCTTTTAAAACACCAAATGGATTTAAAATGACATGAAGTTGAATATGTGTTAACCAAAATGCATCTTCTTGGAAACGCATACCATTTCTGGGATGGTGCTCTATTTTCACTAAGTTACATTCTAAGTGACTAATCCTGGCTTACATGTGTACCACTGGTTTGATAACTATCACCTACATGGACTTATTTGACTGAATGGATCACTTTAATTTATTACATGATTAGGTGGAAGGGATTCAACATCCTTGTGGTCTGACTATAACTGGTGATCTACATTACTCATAGAAATTACATGTGCTTAATTTTACTAAGACTGCTCATTCGCTTCCTGGACTGGACTTAAATTGAAACTTGCTACCTAATATTTCTTTATCAGTATAAAAATATAGCTATTCTAGCCTCAGGGTCAGTGATGAATTCAATCTTTATATGGGCAATTCCATTGTTATTATCTGACTGAATTTAATAGCATTGAATTTGACCTGTTGGATTTCAGTGTTTCTGATCAAACGACTTCACTATTTGGGGAGAAGTCTGGACCACATAGGGTTAACTAATGCTTTATTATAAAATACCCAAGACCTATGCCCTTTCATTTACTACAACTAATGACTACAGGGAGAATAAATTTAAGGCATTGTTGTAAATAAAGGTGAAGGAATACAAAACTACGTAACATATGTTGAGCTAGGTATGCCATGCCTTCACCTCCAACATACTTGAACATGCAGTGTGATACAAGATTAGCTATCCCTTGAGTGTACTTAGTAATGTTAATATGTCTTCATGGTGAGTGTCTACTGAACTCATCCTTCAAATAAGTGAGCAGGAAGTACAGCCAGACCACGACTTGCTACTTCACTACTATTTATGTTCACCTCAACCTGCACACTCAGCACTCAAAATGTAACACTGAGAAGACAATTTAGGTGCTTGTACATGCCCAATGCAGCTACTTTAACATGTACCATTTTCCTACATAGGACTTCTTTAGTAATATATCTATGTAAACTTAGGAAAAAGAAAGAAATACAACCCCATTTCCCATAGTGCATAAGATGGGGATGGGTCCAGGTCCAGACTTAAAAAAGAACATACTGAGTACTAACGGTATAAACAATAAAACATGATAGTAACAGAGTCCCCATGCATAGGGATACAAAAAACCTCGGCATTACTCACTTTACATGGCCGAGAGCAGGGTGGCCGCGAGCCCCGCTGAGTGAATAGGGTGATTGATAAACAGGATTAGAGGTCTGATCAAACATAGCTCTCCCCATTATATTTCATTTTTTTTCTGGTTATAATATGGGGTAAATAACATTTTTATCAACATAAAAATAAATTTCACCATGGTCCAGTAGGAATTATCACATTCCGTAAAAAGTCATGGATGTCCGAGAGAATTACAAATATATACGACAGTCCAAACCAACAATATGACCCAGACATCAAAGGTTCCCCTGAAGTATTTAAATTGATCAACAACCGTGTCTAAAAATTTCACGGAATTGCCCATATGAGCCTGATTCTAGATCATGGAAATTTACTTTTACGGATTTAAGTATCACAATATTTTGTTTCTCAAGTACATTATAATCCATTACAATATATATCAACACCTACAGTACACAAGGCTTTCTCAGGTGAACGTGTTTCTAAATGAATAATTGTGATATTGAAAAGTTTAGCTTTGTGCTGCCCATTCAGAAAAAGAATGGAAGCAAAACACAAATTAACCCTCTTTTTCATGTGAGAATGCCTTGTATTCTTTAGATATTCACTTACTTTATATTTATAAATAAGGTAGTCAATTAACATCATATATATAAATAGAATTATGACCAAACTTTTGATTAAGACTTAAACTCTATCCAAAGTATCCAAGACCCACCTGTCTAGCCATGCCGGTCGACGGTCTCTGTCACGATCTCTCCCGTAGCCTCCATACCCTCCCCTCCTGGGAAGACCTCGTGCATGCTCCACCGTCACCCTGCAAACAATGAAAAACACTTAAGTATTAACAAAAATGGTCAACATGTCTTCTAAACATATATATAACTGCCACCTAAGAAGTAAGATTGAAATGGTTTTGTTATTCCTATTTGTTAAGTGGGATAATGATTAGGTTGTGACACTACTTTGAAGCTGCCTTTTAATACAGCTATATAACCAAACATTAAAACAAAACAAAAATATCAGATAAACTCATCACAATCAAAGTGTTGAACAAAGAAAGCATTAGATTGTCTCACCTCTCACCCAGCAGCTCACGACCATTCATTTCATACACAGCATCATCTGCATCACGTTCCTCTTCAAACTCCTGCGGAAGGAAAAACATATCAAAACATTAGGTTGAGACTCAATGAAAGCTGCCTTACTTCACAGGGTTAATTAACTAAGGTTCAAACCATGATGGAAACTGATTACATTGCATAGTAGTATCATAGAGTGGCAAATTTTTACATCATGTACAAGATAACAAGCACTCTCCCTTGTGCTTTTAATACTGAAAACACTCACCACAAACCCATATCCATTCTTGATGAGGCAGTCCCGCAGGCGACCGTAGCGCTTGAAGAACCTTTCCAGGTCACGCTCCCGGCAATTATAATGTAACCCTCCAACGTACACCCGAGCCATCTTTGTATCTCACTCTGGAGGGGAGAAAAGTCAGTGGTTAGGAGCCTTTAAGGTTTGGTTAAGTGGAACATGCAAAATTGTGAGACTATTAGGCAGTGATGTATGGTGGTTTCTGTCACTGGGTGTGCTGAACACTGATTCAGTCCAGAACTATTATATACCTAATTACTTAATTACTGGTGTGTGTGTGTGTGTGTGTGTGTGTGTGTGCGCGCATTTGTAGTAGTAGTAGTAGGAATAGTAGTAATAGTAGTAATAATAATAATAATAATAGTAGTAGTAGTAGCCTAGTAGTAATAGTAATAGTAATAATAATAATAATAATAATAGTAGTAGTAGGAATAGTAGTAGTAATAATAATAATAATAATAATAATAATAATAATAATAATAATAATAATAATAAGTAGTAGTAGTAATAGTAGTAGGAGGAGGAAGAGGAAGAGGAAGAATACAAGGGAGCACAGACCCTAGGGTCCCTGCGAAGGCTGTTTATTATAACTACGCTACACTAACTACGAAGAGGAAGAGGAAGATGAAGATGAAGATGAAGAAGAGGAGGAGGAGCAGGAGCAGGAGGAGCAGGAGCAGGAGGAGGAGGGAGGAGGAGGAGGAGGAGGAGGAGGAGGAGGAGGAGGAGGAGGAGGAGGAGGAGGAGGAGGAGGAGGAGGAGGAGGAGGAGGAGGAGGAGGAGGAGGAGGAGGAGGAGGAGGAGGAGGAGGAGGAGGAGGAGGAGGAGGAGGAGGAGGAAAAATGGGGGCCAAGGAAGGGTGGGCGGTTAAGTATGGGGGCCAGGGAGGGTGGGTGGTTAAGTATAGGGGCCAGGGAGGGGTGGGCGGTTAAGTATAGGGGCCAGGGAGGGGTGGGCGGTTAAGTATAGGGGCCAGGGAGGGGTGGACAGTTAAGTATAGGGATCAGGGAGGGGTGGGCGGTTAAGTATGGGGGCCAGGGAGGGATGGGCGGTTAAGTATATGGGCCAGGGAGGGGTGGGCGGTTAAGTATAGGGGCCAGGGAGGGATGGGCGGTTAAGTATAGGGGCCAGGGTGGGATAGGCGGTTAAGTATGGGGGCCAGGGAGGGGTGGGCGGTTAAGTATAGGGTCAGGGAGGGGTGGGCGGTTAAGTATGGGGGCCAGGGAGGGGTGGGCGGTTAGGTGAGGGACCAGGGTGGGGGGGGCCTGACCTTACTCTATATCATTCTGGTGAAGATGTAAAATAACACCAATAATAATAATAAGTGGTCAATATATGGTTAGGTTAAGCACTCATTATATCTCCTTACCTTAATAACGCACTGCAAATTCAACCTCAGATACTTGTTCAGCTCTCTTCACACACTTCACTCGTTCAATTACGTATAAAACAAACTATAATTACCTTGTAAATTGAATAAATACACAGCGTAGCATTAACTCAGCCAGCCAGCTAGCCAGAAACTGGCGGGATATTTGTATGATGGGAGAGACACCTAGCGGGGACTAGTGAAAGCATAGCCAATAGCATTCATTGTCTTACTTCCTAAGCTAATCGGATTCCTTGTTTCATATCGGCTATGGTTTAGTCTCCCCCCCTGCCTTTCCCTCCCCCGCTCAGTTGAAATATGGCGGGAAATTTGTATGATGGGGCTGACATCTAGCGGACACTAGTGAAAGCATAGCCAATAGCATTCATTGTCTTATACGCACAATACTTCTTGAGCCAATCAGATTCATTGTTTCATATCGGCTATTGTTTTCAGAGTCCCTCCCCGCTCTGCCTTCCCCAGCTCAGTTGAAAAATGGCGCGTGATCAGTGAAGTGTAGTCAGTGTGAATATTCTAAATTTTGATAGATATTATACAAATGGAGGAAGATAATTAGTGATTTTAACTATACGTAGTGATTGTTTAAGTGTTTTCTGCGGTAAGGACTGTGATGTTAAGCCTCAAACCATAATTATTAGTGTTCAAAACTGGATTCAGACACTTAGAGGCTGCCGTATTATGTGCAAAATCAGTGTTAATTTAGTGTTAATGACGTATTATATAACAAAATCAGTGTTAATATCGTGTTATATAGCGAATTTCAGTGCTAATGTCGTAATATATAGCGAATTTAGTGTTAATGCCGTGATTTTTTTTTTCACACCCTCCTCCTCTATCTCCTAGACACCAATCTCTTCCTCCTCCTCCTCCTCCTCGTCCATCAGAGGAGGGAAAAGAGGCTCCGTGGGATGTGACGTGGTGAGTGTTAAATCTATACGTTATTATATGTTTTCATTTTCAGGTTTTTTTCCTCCAGGTGTGAATGACTTGCCTTTCAGAGACTATTAATTATTGACATTTGTTTTCAAGGTGTGAATTGTTGTTATAATGATACAATTGATTATTGGGTGTGCAGTGCTTCTACAGAACACCTATAGCGCAAAATATTACAACAGTTCTAAAAACAATAAGAAAAATATGGTTTTCCACTTACTGCTGAATTTATTTATAATTATCATGCATTTCTCTCTCTGGCTGAGGGTGTGCGGCGCACACCTAGCACACCCTGAATATACGCCCCTGCTATTAGGTCTGTCCCTTAGTTGTATTTGCTATTTACTGCTTAACTAATATTCAAACTATCTTCCTTAAAATAGTTACTGGTGACAAAAGCTTTAATTTTGTGGTAGTTGATAATAATAATAAAGTATGGGCGAGGATATATTAACTTCGTAGTATATATATATATATATATATATATATATATATATATATATATATATATATATATATATATATAATAAATCGGCTTAAATATCAATTCACCAAGCCAATTTTGTTCACTGATCCAAGTCTACAAATGTAAGCAATTATTTTTTCCGTTCAAAATGGCAACCCTGTACATTGGTACGCGCCACCGAACACACGATTTCCGCGCCATAATATAATCAAGGAATGCATTATGTCTTTCAAATACAATAAAGCCGGAAATAAGAAAAACTAAACGTACGGACTATGAACACCAATTCAATCTCTTCTCTCCACCCTCGTTGGAACGTAATAACGGTACGGACGGCACTTAATTAACTACTATACGGAAGCGAAGATCATATATTCAATCACATGCAGTCTTCCCAGTAACAGTTCTCGCTTATCTTCAAGTACCGTGCGGCGTTATGAAGTGAGGGGGACGCCTGATGATGGGAGGCAAGGGAGGGGTGCGGTGGGGGCGGTGAAGCGAGGAGGGGGGCGGCGGTGGCAGGGGGGTCAAGCACAAATATATATTACGTCACAAACGAATACATTACACGAATACCATTAATACAAGCTTAATTACCACTACAACAAGATAACCATAAGTTCTATCCACACACGCAAGCCATTAGCACCAGCAGCGGCAGGGTGAGGGTGAGGCAGGGCGGCAGGCGTTGGCAGGGTGAAAGTATTCACCACATGGCGCCAACCCACCCAACCTTATCTAAACACCTTAAATACACTGTAACTACCACACTCACCCTTACAATAACCACCACACAACATAATTACTGTAACCAGGTATCTATTCACCCAAATACAACCACAGGGAGGCATTATTTCACCCTAAAATAAGTAACATGCGGTAAATAACCCAAGCACAAAAATATGGCGGAGCTCCACACTAACGCCCTCACCGATAACTCTCTTTTATCTACAGAAATACACCTTCACTTGCCTTGATTTCAACTATATTTATCAATGGTAGTGTTATACATGTTGTTATTAATACTCACGTGTCATCAAAGGTGTAATAAGGTGAAAGTTTGTGTAGTTATCAGGACGTCAATGTGTACACGTGCCCTCGTCTAGCCTTCCTTCAAGAGACTGATGTTCCAATACTATTCCTCTTCCGTGGTTTTTCATTTATTCTATTGATTACGTATTGTTATTTATAAATATATAAATAAATAAACACGGAAAATTAGTTACAATACAAATAAGTCTATGAACATACAATAAACATAGTAATGAAAGCGGGTATCTCTTCCATGGTTGTATCTTTCTTATATATCCAACATCAAAATAGACACACTCATTATTATTATTACCTACACTAATAGGTTCTTTATTTTTACCATATAAATATGATAAGTGAAAACTTGTATGATTATTAGGACCAAGTATTTTTTTTCTCACGGCCTCCGAAGTATATTTCGGACTTTTTCGGAGGCCCCGGCCTACCTCAGCAAGAAAAGCAATTATTATCAATACTTACATAAGTACATTTGTTTGTTCTTGATTTTGATATGAAAAGAAATTGTATGATTAATGGAAGAAGGAAAAAAAGCTAGTAGTTTTGTATAGTAAACTGATATTCATTCATTCAATTAGAGTCTTTTAAAAGGACCGGAAAGCCGACATAATTAAGGAAGTACTCATTAGCATGCATTTAACTATCAATTGAAACCATGATAATATGAAATACCCTTTACTTTCCACAATAATTATCATACACATATGTGAGAGATAGATAGATAGAGATAGAAAGATACAGAGAGAGACGCAATAAGACAGTCATCTTTTATTTTTTTATAATAAACATGATCCTCTTTATAAACTAAGCACACCGGTAAATAAATACAGATACACAAACAGGTATTACCTAGCATAACACATCTAACTCTGAAATAATACAAATGAACTATAATAAACATAGAATCCCCTTACAAACAAAACCTAGCAAACAACTCGGACAAGAAGGAGAGTTAGGAGACCTCTCTCGGTCTGATCCACTCATTCATCTTCAACCTGCACTTTTGGGGCACTAGAGGCTGTGGCACCACAGCCTGCACGGCCCCATCAAATTCCCAAGAAGAAGTTAGGAGACCTCAGCTAATATTCACCACCTTTTCTGTGTACGTCTATATTAAAGGTAAATACAGACACCCACACACAAACATTACCTAACATAACACATCTTAAACACAAATAAACTGTAATAAACATACAATCACCTTTTAAAACCTAACAAACAACTGAGACAGACCACATCAACAATCCCAGCTCGTTAACTCCCTCGTATGTACCACCACCACCACCTCCTTTTCTGTGTATATTAAAGGTAAACACACACATACACACACACACACAGGACAGCACATCCAATGCCACCAACACCACCACCATCACCGTATCTAAGAATCACTTCCTTTTCTCTATATTCAAGGCGAGGATGTTGTTCCCTGCCTCTGGAGGTGCTGTGGTGAGGTCCAATGCTGCCAAGGTGATAAGGTTCGCCTACCATGGCTGTGCTAATAGGCCCTTCTTCCACATAGTCGTAATGTGGGTAAGTAATTATTGTAATTTCTTTTCTTGTTTGAATGTGGATATGGACTCGAGGTTAAACTCATCAATGGGTCAACAAATTTATAGAAATGTTGGCACACTACTTGACAAATTAATTTCAATGGCCCCTAAATACCCGTGAACCAAAGTAAGTAAGTAAGAACCCTAAGCAAACCCTAGGGTAATGGCCTACTATGCCTCTTGATCAATCCATCTCTCCTATTCATTACAGAGGAAGTCTCCGCGTCAGGGCCATGTCATGGAGCAGCTTGGCACCTATGACCCTATGTTGAATGCCAAGGGAGAGAAGCTGGTGGCCCTGAACACTGAACGCATCACCTACTGGCTGGGACAGGGCGCACACATCTCTCAGTCCTGTTCAGTGCTGTTAGGTAAGTACTTGCAAGGTTAGGTTAGGACAGGGCGCCTACATCATTGAGTCCTGCTCCGTGCTGTTAGGCGAGTGCTTGCAAGGTTAGGATAGGGTGCCCACATCACTGAGTCCTGCTCCATGCTAGGTGAGTGCTTGTGAGGTTACCCGAGCCGCTTACTGATTCTTTACTAGTCATGGCTTCTCCACACTTTCATGGATTACTTACGATGGTGAATTTGTGCTTGTATATTGCACCTTATGATGTATTTGAGTAAGTGTGAGGTGAGAATGGAGGATTAGTAAGATTATGATTAAATATTTTTTTTTTTTTTGTCACTGGAACCACTATACAGTTTTCAGTTATGCAAATGTGTGATATTTCATTATTTGAGTCCATTAACTACTTAAAGATGTGATACTATTGCTCCTTGTCTCTTTGCAGGTCTATCTGGATTGTTTCCCATCCACCCGAGATCCTATATGCTAGCGTGGCGCAAACGGAGAGCCAATGCTAAGGAGAGTGCCGAGGCAGCTTCATGAGACCACACGGCATAGTGCAGCTGATGTATTATTGTTTATGTCATGCATAAGTTGTGGAAGATTGTATTATAGATTATACAGAGTTATGTACATTGGCAGTTGTTGTCTTTACGTGTTTATAAGTATTTGTATTTGATGTAACTAAAAAAAATTAAAAAACTGATTTTAGCATGTAGTATATATAAAAATATTTAGAAACTCCTTCCTTCCTGCAGCTAGATATATATCTTTGACTTCACACTACAATATACAGATTTCCTCCATGTAGGTTGGCATTGGGAAAAATTAAGGAGTAGCAATTAAAAATAATAATGCTTAGCGGCCAAGTGAGAGGATTAAAAGGTTAAAAAGAATCTCCTCAAGCGAACATTATATATTTCTACAAGGATTAAAGAGAGAGAGAGAGAGAGAGAATGCTAACCCACTCAACAAGTAGCTGCTGTGGGCCAGGATCAAAAGTAAATCATTGGTGTTGACTGTATAATATGAGATTAGAAAAATGTTATAATGTATTGCTTTGTTTTTATTTAAATATAAATATTTTTTAATAGCACAGTCAAATAACAGTTCTAGTAGAATATATGTGACAAATTATTGTTATTTAATGCTTGCTTACTGTTTCCTTGAGAACAATGCTCATCACAGAATCTAAAGTTATGAAATTATACTAATTTAACATGACTGATATTATATTATTGATCAAACTCACAACCTTTAGGCCATGAGCTGAGCGCTGCACCACAGAGCCACTCAGCACTCTTGAAATTACATGAGTTGATGTTCATTAGACTCTCCTGTCAGGTTCAATCCTAATGGCTAATCCTTACACCAATTTCTGAGTCTTTTAAACCATTAGTTATTATATTTATCTGTAATATTCCCCTTAAAGTATGAGCAACCATGACCTCCAGCAGTAAGTTGATAGGTGAAGCCATAATCTAATTGACTCGTCAGACAGCATAGGTTCTAAGGCTAAATAAATCACAGTACCATGTGCCAAACAAACACGCCTTACGCACCATTCAAACTTGCATTCACTACAAACACAAGCATCAGGGTAACTTAATCATACCCTTACCAGACAGACAGACAGGGTTGTTGTTGAAAGGTTCTGCATAGGTTTAGAAAAATATACACACCCTACATTTGTTTTTGGTAAAGTATACCTAATTCAATAAATCTTGTAGTCATGTTTATAACTTACTACAAGATTCAAGTACCAATAGAACTTGCAGGAAATTTTAGAAAACATTAAAAAATTGCAAATATAGAAGAAGAAAAAAAAATGTGTATGTGACAAATTCCAAAACAAAATTATAGACTCCTAGGAACCAGCTGCAAGTACAAAATTGAAAAAAACAATTCATCACCACCAATACCATTAGATTAGGTTAGGTTAGGTTTGGCTACGAGCCCTCACGGTGATACAATCTGGACCGAGACTCCGAGCCGTGTGAGGATGTACTGAGGCATGCAGAACACAGGGTTGATCTCCTTGAGGCCAGTCTCTCCCAGCAGCGAGAGGCCGGCCAGACCAAAGAGTGTGTGGTAAAGATCTACCATGTCTCCCGGCCGGTCTGTGAAGCCTCCTGTCTCCGGATCCTATAGTTAATGAGGGTTAATTAGGGGTTGATTATGTGTTTAATTACACCTTCATTCTTAAATATATAGGACTTTAATTACAGGTCTTAATTCTTGATGTGAGAAGTAAGAATTAATTATACATGAAATAATCTTATAAATCTTTCTTCTGTGCATTTTTTTATACTATTTTCATTATCATCATCATTATTATTACAGTATTATGTTTACGCTGACATGTGTGAGCCTTGTTATGTGTTTTAGTACCTGTGTTTGTGTGTGTGTGTGTGTGTGTGTGTGTGTGTGTACCTGTGTGGCCATGATGAAGAGGCGCATCTTGGTGGCGTTGATCCAGTGTAGTCGTCCCAGCATCCTTAGTGACGCCAGGACCCACCAGGAGTAGCACACGTCAGGCAGTTTCTCAGGCCGGCCGTTCAGTCCACCCGAGGGCAGCTGACGTTCACACAGCCACCACCCCAACAGGTCTCCATTCACCTGGTGCAGCTGACCTGGGGGAGAAAGTATGTTTTAACCTTTTATTTTAACATAGTAATAATCATATATACATACACTACATACACCTTATATACATACACAATATATGACAATCTATATACATACACCTTAATTAATACACACACACACACACACACCTGCTATAGAGAGGAGGCCGAGGCAGCAGTATATCTGGCCGGCATGACTTTCTGATCCAGGTCGTGTGCCGAAGCCTCCATCCACATTCTGGCATCTTATCACAAACTCCACGGCTTTGTCCAGATTCAGGGCATCTAGTCGCTTCTGTAGGGCGGGGTGAGGAGAGGAGAGGAGAGGGAGGAGGAGGAGGAGGAGAAAGCAATAGAAGGTCAGAAGCAGGAGGAAGAAAGTCAAAATTAAACGAGTTAATATATATCGACAGAATATTATGAGGTTGATTCTACCATAGTCAATCCTTGCAAGTAGTTCCAAGAAGGGAGGAAGGTATTAATGGTGATAATATAAACATTAATTCCTACAACACTATTACGTAGATAAAGATAGTGACATATACGGTACATGTGTGTATGTACGTGTATATGAGTATTATGTGTATGTGTGTGTGTGTGTGCGTACCAGTAGTGCCAGACAGGCCACGGCACAGAAGGAGAATCGAGTGTCCACCTCCCCCCACTTGTCCCCTGAGAATGATCCGTCCTCGTTCTGCAAGCCAGTCACGTAACGCACCACTGTCTCCACATTGACCTCCTCCGTGGCCTCCAGCATCACAAGAATCTACACGGAGGGAAAAAAAACGAAAACAAACAAACTTAGGAACAAAATACAAATGAATTTTTTTTGTTAATGTTCAATTCAATCTTATCCCACCTGTACTGAGCTGAGGGTGAAGAGCAGGTGAGGGTCATGGCCAAGGCTGGGGGAGAAGCCGCCTGACTCCGAGTCCTGACACTGACAGATGAACTCAACCACCTCAGCGCGGCTCATCTTATCCAGCTGACCCAAGATATCCATGGCGGTGAGGCCCCAGTACATCCCAGACATGCGGAAGTGTTCGGTCATGGTGTACTCCTGCAATGCAAGACAACAACATGGAGGGATATAGGATGGTTAATGTGGTAAGGATATAATTCTTTCTTTCTTTTCATAATCTTGTGTGTTAGGTTAGATGCACATGAGCTGCCTTGTGTAGGTCAACTGGTCTCTCTCTGTCTCTCTCTCTCTCTCTCTCTCTCTCTCTCTCTCTCTCTCTCTCTCTCTCTCTCTCTTTCTCTCTCTCTCTCCTACATAGTCCTCCTTCTTCTTGGTGTAGCTGAGGATGTAGTCAGCGTGTTTCTGCAGCAGAAGACTCTTTGGGTGTTCGTCAGTGACCTCCACATCTTTAGGGTGGCTCCCCTGCGACAAAAAAACACTAATTAGTACATATTACAAACATAAGTATTCAAATTTTAATTGGGCTGGAAATCAAGGTAGTAATACAAAGAAAGAACATGTGTTATTTGCAGATGGAAGTAGTTTTAGGATCACACACACATACACACACACACACACAATTAGGTAAGAACATACAGGGCAGTTATACTTATTAACAGATAAAGTGATGTGAGCCCAAACTATTCACAATACTAAACAAAAATAAAGATAAGATAACATAAAAAGATGAAACACTACAACCAATATTTATTCAGTCATATCCAAATACAATCAAGTAAATCCGGCGATACACGAATAATGGTTAATATACATATATTTACTGTTTTCACTCTAATAGACACTCTAACTATCTTTAATGAGTTAACATAGGCCAGGAACATTGTGAAATCAAGTTAAATTACAATAAACGAGTCATTCCTTACCATTGTTGTTGTGCGTCTGTCAACCAGGCGTGTTTACTACAGGGTGAAGCAAAGACATAATCAGAGCTGCTGTAAGTAGGATCTATCTATATAAAAGTTGTAAAATTATAGAAACATCTCAAAAAAAATTATAGTAAACCCTTAGACAGAAAATAAAACTTAAATATGAAAGAGTAATCTGATTAGCATTGCATTTTGGTCTATCCGTATGGCGAATAATCTGACTGCAATTGCTTTTAACTGACTCTGTAGTAGTAATAGTAGTAGTATGCCTTCACAACGGATCACTTTCATCTCGTAGAAACCGTAATGTAGAAGAAATGCTTTAAAAACCTTGTCATAAAAAAGCTTACAGTAGAAACCAAATATATAAACCTTATCGCATAAATACTACCGTAGAAATTTAGTCTTCATCGTCTATTATTGTTTTTCTCATATCTGATATTACACAATTTTGTATTTCTTTTGTTTCTATCTAGACTATACATTATTTGGAAGGCGAATATATCCTGAGGGTCAAGTAAGACAAGGTTTCTATGGCAAGGTTTATATAACAAAATTCTACAACTAAAATTAGTTGGCCCTGACGATTGACGTCTAAACAACGACAAGACAAGACAGTTTCAATATACTATAATTGCTCTCTCTCTCTCTCTCTCTCTCTCTCTCTCTCTCTCTCTCTCTCTCTCTCTCTCTCTCTCTCTCTCTCTCTCTCTCTCAAAACTAGGCATCATTGTTCTATAATCAACGAGGGAAGGTAACTGCATATATGTTATCATTATATATAAATTGATTAAAATATCATCATCACCTATCCATCATTGTCATT
>JAXIVD010003812.1:0-42074 GCA_036785275.1 Cancer borealis
CTTTGAAAGCATGATTACATTGTTATATGACTTACATGGTTGTAAGAAGAAAAAAAAGTTTCCATCTTTAACATTATTTATGAATATTTCAGTATTGTTTTCTAAGATCGGCATACATATATACCATCTTTCTTTGGGGGAATGTTTTTCAGGAAGACCATCTTGCCATTCTTAAGCTTGATGGGTTCTCTCCTATGAGTATTGATTAATTCATCAACTGAAGAAAATGTCTGAAAGATAAAGAGAATATTCATCATTCAAGGGCACATATTCTATTCAGGAAATAACAAGTAATACAAACAAGCTATACTACCTTTTGTCATTAAGTCCAAGAATAGGATAAGAATTACACAGGATTTGAGTAAAATGTGAAAATATCTGTATAATGTCACTAGTGTCTTAAGGCGGGTGCACAACCTAACCTAACCGGAAGCGAAGCTACGTGGCTTTCAATCGCCTCTGTGTATTTCCAATATGTGTGTTCATACCGGTTGCGAAGCTACACTCGCTATCCTAGTTACATCGCGCGCATAGTTTGATCGGTCGCCGGGCCGGCGATTTTTTCAAAACAGCTTCGCTCACGCATGTGCGTGCGAGTACTTTTGGTATCCCGCATGGCCCCATCCCCACCCCTACTCCAATGACAGTTCATCACAGGCCACGACAGAGGCAAATCATCTATACTTCACGCTCACCATCTCCTCAATAAACCACACAGTACCGTCTCCCATGGCTACAGTCACTAAATGGCATGACACTTGTAGCAGTGACATGCCTACATTCCTGCATACCATCACACCTAGGGGCTGAGCCTATAATTGCTTCTTCCCTAGAGACCACAGCTGGGCTAGAGATTAACTCCTTGGTCTCACCTCACCTGTGATCGCCAGGCAAATATAAGCACACACACACACACACATACACTAGTCAGTCAACTCATGCATCATTAAACAACAAAAACCAAAGCACGGTGTCGTAGTCGACACATCCTTCGCTACACACTTTTTTGAAAACATAGCTTGGCGGCATCTCTTCCAGTGTGAATTCTCTCGTAGCGAGCATCCCGCGCGTGCGTCCGCGGCATCGCGTGCATAGCGTAGCTTCGCTTCCGGTGTGCACCCGCCTTTATACATGTCTAAACATGTAATAGGGTGAAAAACCATGGAGCAATAAATTGGAATTGCCTGAAAGAAAAGTGATTACTCAACACAATGACCTGAGTGAATCCTACATGGTTAACGAGTCCTTGCTTCCTATGGTCCATCTTAACTACCTGCAGAGGTTTTCTACCTTTTTTTCTTTTTACCTATTCCCATATATCTATATGAGACCTTTTTTTTTATCTTTCTGTTCCCTACATCTAAATCTTACCAGTGTTGTAAAAAAAAAAAACGAGTAAAACTATACTTAAGTAAGATTTTTGGTATTTACCTCCTTTTTTTTTCTAAGTACTCAACACTTTCAGTACTTTAACTTTTTCTTAAATATTGGTAATTTTCTATTACTTTTTCACTACAGTTAAAAAAATAAATTGTTACTGATACATCTCAAAGTCATGAAATAATAACAATAAAAAATTGTAATTGTAATTGTGATGTGGGGGGAAAATGTGCCAGGCAACAAAGGCCATATGGCACTATTGGGATAGTAGGGTTAGGTAGCAGGGCTAGGTGGGGGGGAGGAGGGTCGGGTAGGGGTTAGATCAGATGAAGGACGTTAACAACACGTAGAAAGGACACAAGGGCAGGGAGGGAAAAGGAAGGGGACTCAGCGAGGATGTCAGCAAGACCTGGGGGCATAAGAGGAAATGAGTTGGCGAAGATCCTGTCAATGGGCACGAAAACCACGAATATTCCACTGAAGAACAGACATGATCAGTAGGGAATAAGACTCGGAATGGGGGTAGGTGAGGGAAGAGCGTTCACAGGAGGTAAAGGACTTGGGTCCATATCTATAAGAAGCATGGGAGAAGGAAGAGGGTCAGGAGTGGGCGACGTAGAGGCAGAGGGAGAAGGTTGAGAGAGGAGCTCGTTAAGGGAGCAGCCAGGCGGTAGGGCAAGAGAGAGCAGAGATCGGGCAGCAGAGGAAGGAGGAGGAGAGGCAGACGAAAGGGACTGCACTAAAGAACAGGCAGGGTAAGACGAAGGGGGGAGGGGAGCGTAAAGTGAGGAAAGGGGAGAGGGTGGAGCGCCGGGGGCAGAAGGGGAAGGCCAGAGCGGGGAGTCAGGATGGGGAGACAGCAGAGGAAGGTGGAGGAGGAGGGGTCAAGGTAGGAGGGAGGTACTTGGGAGGGGGGTGAACAGAAGCCACGATCTGGATAGGAGGGGCCGGGGGGGAAGGAGACAAGGAGGTAGGAGAGGAGGACAAGGGAGCCGTGTTCTTTATGAACACAGCGAGGGTATCACCCTCGAAAGGAGCGGAAGAGGAAGGTGCAGGGCGAGTCTTTTTTAGGGAGGTGGAGAGGGGGCGAAGAGATTAAGGTGGAAGCGGGAGAGGAGGTTGGAGGGGGAGAGGAGACCAAAGCTTCAGAGCGGTGTTGTCACTTGGTATAGTTGGAGCTCTGGGGGCATGGAGAGGGAGGGGCAGGAGTATGGGCGGTGGTGGAGGTAGGAGTATCAGGGTCAAGGACAGCAAAAGAATTAGCAGGAGATGGAGGATGGAGAAGGGGAAGGGGAGAAGGAAGAGGAAGGAGGTAGAGGAGACGGGTGGGCGGAAGGAGGGGTAGGGGAAGGAGGCTGAGGACTGGGGCGGGAAGAAGAGGACGTGGCTGGAGTGAGGGGCAGAGGCAGCGACATGGCGAGGAGAGGGGGTGAAGCATAGGCGATGGGCTTCCTGACGGGCCTCATGTAATGGTGAGACCATCACGGAAGCAGATACCAGTGACCTCAGCCTCAAACTTATACGCTGGGCAGCCACGGTAGAGAGCATCATGAGGGCCACCACAATTGCAGCAGCGCTGGGCAGTAGCAAGGCATTCATCGCGGATGTGGGTGAAGCCACACAAAGGGCAACGGAGAGCAGAGAGGCAGTGTTTCTCAGGGTGTCCAAAGCGCCAACAGTTTCGACACTGGCGAGGTAGAGGAGCATAAGGCCGGACGAGGAGCATGACAGCCCCAACTTTTCACCAAACTGTTAGAAGCTTCTTCTAAATCAACAAACAATGAAACTGAAATATTGTCCACACCTTTTCTTGAGTCTTCTCAGTGCCTAAAGCAAAATAGGAGTCTGGCCGCTGTCTGATGTTGATATTGTAGGGGCGGTTGTCCAACCCGAGAGTAAGGGTGAGTGGTTCCCCGCTACGAGTTGACGGTCGAATGAGGAACATTCCATCTTCTCCTGTTGGTGTTGTAATGATTTTTTTCAAGATGATATTAAAGTACGTCATAAGTAGAGCATATAATACACAAGAAAAAAAGCATGCTAACCAAATTTTATTTATGCATTGTAAATGAAAGGAAGGGTGTATAATCCTGCTAAATTCAAGTAACACAATATTTATGGTGCATAAGACAGTTCCTAAATTGAAATATGATAATATTTATGGATATTAGTGGTAGTGTAATAGCTGAAGAGGGAAAACTAGGGTGCAATATTTGTAAATGTCATACTGGTTATGGTTTCATAGTTTTTTTTCCTTTTACCTGTTTACCCTTAACAGTGTGACGTAAACCCACTGTTCTTTTAGAAGAAGCACTTGCCCCCCCCCCCACCCCTCCGACCCCCTCCCCCACACACACAAAACACACACACAAAACACACACACAACACACACACACACACACACACACGGAAAAGTTGGATAAATATAGTTATGGAGACAGGACATAATGAACCTTGCTCGAACCCTGTAAATTACAACGAGGTAAATACCCCCACCCACCCACCCTTTTCTCTGACTCCCTCACACTGCGGTTGTCAGTCCCTCCAGTCGTGGACACATCCTTAAAGGAGTCGAGAGCACTCGCGGCGCTTTACCTCCTTAGTGAGGAATGTCATCAACCACTTGAGATCTCTTTTGTGGCCAGATCCTTCCCTTGACCATTCCAGCCGAATGTCACTAGGCAGACGAGAAAGTATCGCTGGGGTAAGAAAGAGGCCATACTCATCGCCACTAACATCCAGCGCTTCTAAACTCCTGATGTGGATCTGAAGTTCATCCTGTAGCTTCCTCAAGGTGGACACATAGTACTTTGATCCTTGAGGTTTGGACGGCATACTTAAGCAGAGAAGAGCTTGAATGTGAGCAAAAATTATCCTCTCTGGTTTACCAAATCGTTCCTTCAATAATTCACAGGCCACAGTATAGTTAAGTGCAGTAAGTGACAATCCCTGTATAACAGACTTCGCCTCACCTTCCAATAGTGACTGTAGGTAGGTGAATTTGCTGATGGCTGGGAGAGGAGAGTCATCTACCATGGCCACAAACAGATCCCAGAATGACTGCCACTGGGTTAGTTCACCACTGAAGTTAGGTAACTCAAGACGGGGGAGTTTAACACTGGAACACCTAGACACTGTAGAGTTAACATCACTGTCATGCTGTGACTTCCTCTCTAACATATCAGCTTTATCAAAGTTAACAAACTTCTAAGCAGCTTGTACTCTTTCAGTCTTAGCAGCACTACGAAAACAGGCTGCTTTGTCTAAGTCTGCCTCTAGCAACTCAGGGTCACTTATCTCCAGCTCTAGTTCCACTTGTACATTGTCCAAGGTGGCCAAACACTTCTCGAACTCCTGCACAGCGTCCTCGAGTTGCGCTCTGGTCACCATTGGATCGGCAAGCAGATCCTGCAACGCATTGCCAGAACGAGTGGTCCATCTGTGGGCTGCGGCTCGTTTCCTTTCCAGCTGCTCACTGGCCATCTTCGCCATTCACCGTGAATCACTAACAAACTGCTTGTAGAATCTCGGGTCTGGGCACCATGTTATTCGTCGAGGAATACGGCGAAGCCAAAGTAGTAGAGCAAAGAGTAGCGGAACGTCCAAACAGCAAGGCTGTCAGCCGTGAAAACGTTTATTCACTGAAGGTAACCCGTCACTAAACTTTCGGTGCTGACTTGTCGACAGATGATGACGTGTCAGAGTGGCAAATTAATATAACTTCATTCATACCCTTAGTAACATTAACAGAATTAACAGTAAAATTTCACCATTACAATACAACCCATGTGGGGAGCAAAGCATCTGATATGAACAATACAATGAATAATTTTAATCCCATTTTCCCGTTTTCCTCACATCAACAACAATCCCGTTTTCTCACACGAAGTACAAATACCTGGCACCAACACCCTCCTTTGCTTCAACCAGATGGCCCCACACCTGTCTTCTTTCTCTAAAGCTGAACTCTTTGCTCTAACCTTTGCTACCAACTCTACTTTGGATAATACTGGGCATATTTCTCCTACTCCTCCACCCTCTGACTACTTCATCCCTAAAATTAAAATTCTTTGTTATGACGTTTTTCAAGCACTCTCTGGCCTTGATTCTCGGGAGATTTATGGTCCAGATGGAGTCCCTCCTGTTGTTATCAAAAACAGTGCTTTCGAACTCGCTCACTGCCTGGTCAAACTCTTTCCTCTGTGTCTCTCTACTTCTACCTATCCTTCTTGCTGGAAGTTTGCTCACATTCAACCTTTCCTTAAAAAAAGTGACCGCTCCAATCCTTCTAACTACCGCCCTATAGCTTTGATTTCCTGCCTCTCTAAAGCCTTTGAGTCTGTCCTTGACAAAAAGATAATGAGGCATCTATCAGCTCACAACCTTCTCTCTGATGCCAGTATGGTTTCCATAAAGGCTGATCTACTAGTGATCTTCTTGCTTTCCTAACTGAATCTTGGTCATCCTCTTTTAGGAACTTCGGTGAAACCTTTGCTGTCAGCCTTGACATATCGAAAGCCTTCAATAGAGTCTAGTATAAATCTTTAATTTCTAAACTACCCTCCTATGGATTCTATCCTTCTCTCTGTACCTTCATCTCCAGTTTCCTTTCCGACCTGTCTATTGTTGCTGTAGTGGACGGTCACTGTTCTCCTAAAACTATCAACAGTGGCGTTCCTCAGGGTTCTGTCCTATCACCCACTCTCATTCTATTATTCATCAATGATCTCCTAAATCTGACTCAATGCTCTATCCACTCCTATGCTGATGACACCACCTTCCATTTTTCAACATCGTACAACAAACGCCCAACCCAACAAGAATTAAATGACTCAAGGCGAGATGCTATAAGATGCTTAACTTTTGATCTTTCACTAGTTTCTGATTGGGGCATAGCAAGCCTTGTTTTGTTCAATACCTCAAAAACTCAATTTCTACAACTATCTACTTGACATAATCTTCTAGATAACTATCCCCTCTTCTTCAATGACACTCAACTTCCCCTCTCCTCCACATTAAACACACTCGGTCTATCCTTTACTAAAAATCTAAACTACCAATTTCATATCTCTACTCTTGCTAAATCAGCTTCCAAGAAGTTAGGTGTCCTATGGCGTCTGCATCCATTTTTCTCTCCCTCTCAGCTGCTTGCTCTGTATCCTTATCCACCCATGTATGGAGTACGGCTCTCATGTCTGGCGGGGCTCAACTCATACAGCTCTTTTGAACAGAGTGGAGTCTTTTGCTTTTCATCTAATCAACTCTCCTCCTCTAACTGACTGTCTTGACTCTTTAAGTCACCGCGCCAATGTTGCATCTTTATCTATCTTGTACCGCTATTTTCATGCTGACTGCTCTTCTGAACTTGCTAACTGCATGCCTTCCCCCCTCCCATGGCCTCGCTGCACAAGACTTTCTAATTCTTCTCATCCTTATTCTGTCCATCTACCTAATGCAAGAGTTAACCAGTATCTTCACTCTTTCATCCCTTACACTGGTAAACTCTGGAACTCTCTTCCTTTGTCTGTTTTTCCACATGCATATAACCTAAACTCTTTCAAAAGAGGAGTGTGAAGACACCTCTCATACTAAATTGGACTTCCTCCTATGTCTATATTTTTCTTACTGTCCTCTTTACAGGGTCTGGCGACAAGCAGGATTTGTTTTCATACTTAATTTATTGTTCTCTTAGCCAGTACCCTTTTAATGTAAAAAATAAAATAAAATAAAAATACACCACACACACACACACACACCACACACACACACACACACACACACACACACACACACACACACACACCACACACATACACACCTCACACACACACACACACACACACACACACCTCACACACACACACACACACACACACACACACACACACACACACACACACACACACACACACACACACACACACACACACACACACACACACACACACACATACACACCACATAAAGCACACACACACACACACACACTAAACACACATATACACACACGCACTAAACACACACACACACACACACACACACACACACACACACACACACACACTAAACACACACACATACACACACACACACACACTAAACACACACACACACACACACCGGGTAGGAGACATATGGACCAAGTCTCTTATAAGTGTGTGGTCCCTGTTCACCAAACAGTAATGAGGTACCTGATCTCAGACGGGGTTTGTGACCCGCTTTCAGGGGGGAGAAAACAAATCTCCCATAAATAAAAATATACGGCAGTGACCCTTATCACTGTTCGGCCCGCTGTTAAGCGGTTGTTGGCAGCTCACGGTAGCCTAGGAGTAGATGTTATCCCGAGTAGCATAGAAATTGGGGGGGGGGGGATTCATGGGCTACTTGTGTAAATTTGTCTGTGAAATTATCTAGAATTTCAGCCTAACGGCTGAAACCGATCATTATTATTATTATTACACACACACACACACACACACACACACACACACACACACACACACACACACACACACACACACACACACACACACACACACACACACACACACACACACACACACACACACACACACACACACACACACACACACACACACACACACACACACACACACACACACACACACACACACACACACACACACACACACACACACACACACACACACACACACACACACACACACACACACACACACACACACACACACACACACACACACACACACACACACACACACACACACACACACACACACACACACACACACACACACACACACACACACACACACACACACACACACACACACACACACACACACACACACACACACACACACACACACACACACACACACACACACACACACACACACACACACACACACACACACACACACACACACACACACACACACACACACACACACACACACACACACACACACACACACACACACACACACACACACACACACACACACACACACACACACACACACACACACACACACACACACACACACACACACACACACACACACACACACACACACACACACACACACACACACACACACACACACACACACACACACACACACACACACACACACACACACACACACACACACACACACACACACACACACACACACACACACACACACACACACACACACACACACACACACACACACACACACACACACACACACACACACACACACACACACACACACACACACACACACACACACACACACACACACACACACACACACACACACACACACACACACACACACACACACACACACACACACACACACACACACACACACACACACACACACACACACACACACACACACACACACACACACACACACACACACACACACACACACACACACACACACACACACACACACACACACACACACACACACACACACACACACACACACACACACACACACACACACACACACACACACACACACACACACACACACACACACACACACACACACACACACACACACACACACACACACACACACACACACACACACACACACACACACACACACACACACACACACACACACACACACACACACACACACACACACACACACACACACACACACACACACACACACACACACACACACACACACACACACACACACACACACACACACACACACACACACACACACACACACACACACACACACACACACACACACACACACACACACACACACACACACACACACACACACACACACACACACACACACACACACACACACACACACACACACACACACACACACACACACACACACACACACACACACACACACACACACACACACACACACACACACACACACACACACACACACACACACACACACACACACACACACACACACACACACACACACACACACACACACACACACACACACACACACACACACACACACACACACACACACACACACACACACACACACACACACACACACACACACACACACACACACACACACACACACACACACACACACACACACACACACACACACACACACACACACACACACACACACACACACACACACACACACACACACACACACACACACACACACACACACACACACACACACACACACACACACACACACACACACACACACACACACACACACACACACACACACACACACACACACACACACACACACACACACACACACACACACACACACACACACACACACACACACACACACACACACACACACACACACACACACACACACACACACACACACACACACACACACACACACACACACACACACACACACACACACACACACACACACACACACACACACACACACACACACACACACACACACACACACACACACACACACACACACACACACACACACACACACACACACACACACACACACACACACACACACACACACACACACACACACACACACACACACACACACACACACACACACACACACACACACACACACACACACACACACACACACACACACACACACACACACACACACACACACACACACACACACACACACTGGAAGTAATTCGAAAAATAAATTAACAGTGCCCACTAGGAAAGTGATCATGTACTTATTGAGTTTGAAGTAAATGGTAGCATAAGAGGGGAGAAGAGAGGAACACAAGAATGGAAGATACACTTATGGTTAAACAGACTGTAGGATTGAAAACATTTGTTGCAGACAGACTGGAGTGGTTTTCATTCAACAAGAAGAAGTGGGATGAGTTTATCCGAATATACATGGAGAGCATAGATAGATATCTTCGAAAATGGTTATTAGAGAGAAGAAAAAGAATGAATGATTTAATAAAAGATATGAATTAGTAAGAGTGGAAAGAGAAAAAACATGGAATAAGTGGAGGAAAAAAGGAGAAAGAAACTTATGGGAGAAATACAAAACAATTAGTAATGAATGTGTAAAAATCCGAAGAGAAGAAGAAAGTAACTTAGAGAAATATAATAGAAACATGTAAAAACGAACCAAAACTTATATATATATATATATATATATATATATATATATATATATATATATATATATATATATATATATATATATATATAAATAGAAAAATGAAGAGCAGGAAGGAAGTAGACAAGCTGAAGGTAGAAGGCAAATTGTACAAAGATGCATTACAAGAGGCTGAGGTGATGAACAAGAGCTTTCAGCCTGTATTTACAAGATAAAGCTAATTTAGAGTGAATAATATTATAGCAAAGGAATATTTTATGGAAAACACAAAAGTAGACATAAAAGAAGTAAAACAACTGATGAAAAGCCAAGATGTGAGAAAAGTGCCGGGTCCAGATGGAGTCAAATTGGATAATGAAAATGCAATAACCAGCTATCAGGAAAGTTACATAGTATAATTTAGAGTTCATTAAAGGAGAGTAGAGTACTACTAGATTGGAAAAAGAGCAAATATTGTTCCAATTCATAAAGGAGAAGATAAACAAGAACCATTAAACTACAGACCAGTATCATTAACAAGTGTTGTGGCAAAAATTTGTGAAAAAATAGTTAAGGACATATGGTTGAAGTTTTTGGAAGAGACAAACACTCTCAGGTGGTCAGTTTGGATTTAGAGGAGAAAGGTTTTGCATAAAGAGCTTACTATCTTTTACTCGAGTGATTGATGTGACAGGAAAGAGAAGGGTGGATTGATTTTGATTTCATTCACCTGCACCTCAAGAAGGCTTTTGACAAGATACCGAACAAGAGACTGCTTTGGAATCTAGAACAGTTTAGGAGGATTGAAAGGTGGTTTGCTGAAATGGATGGAAGACTTTTTAAGCAACAGAGAAATGAGAACAGTAATAAAAGATCAGAAATCAGAATGGTGCAGTGTGAAAAGTGGAGTTCCTCAGGGATCAGTATTGGCCCCAGTGATGTTCTTGGTCTATGTAAATGATATGACAGAGGGAGTGAATAGTTGTATGAGTCTATTAGCAGATGATGCCAAATTACTATGAAAAATAGAAAGTAAAGAAGACTGTGAGCATTTACCAAAGGAACTAGATAAGATTAACAGATGGAGTAAAATTTGGGAAATGGAGTTTAATGCCCAAAAGTGATAAGTGCTGGAAATAAGCTGTAGTAGAATGAGACAAAGAGAAAAGTATTCGATGGAAAATAAATGGATAAACAAAGCAAATGTTGAAGAAAAAAAATTTAGTAGTATGGATTACAGATAATTTATCACCAGAGAAACATATCAATAAAATCCCAGGAGATACATATCAGCTGCTGAGGAATATATGAATGGCTTTCAAATATCTGGATGAATAGATGATCAACAAATTGATAACATCATTGATTCGACCAAAGTTAGAATATGCGGCAGTGATTTGGTCACCACATAAAAAAGGATACAAAGAAGCTTGAGAGATTACAAAGAGCAGCTACAAAAATGTCTCCAAGCCTGAGAAATTTACCGTATGAAGAAAGACTTTCTAGACTGAAACTATCAACTCTTGAGAAGAGAAGAAACCTTATAGCAGTGTATAGAGCCTCAAAAGTTTTGGAAAAATTGAAAGAGATGATGTGTTTGTGTGAAACGACAGAACAACAAGAGAACAAAAGAAGAAACTGAAAAGGACTACATGGAAGAGAGACATAAAAAATATAGTTTTCCCATATAGAAGCATAAAAGCCTGGAATAAACTTGATGCAGAAGTAATTAATGCAAGAAATATTCATGATTTCAAAAGCAAACTGGATAATAGTAGATTTGGAGACGGAACAGTACGAACATAGCTTTTCCTGTATGTTACAACTAAGTAAAAACAACTAGGTAAATACACACTCATACACACACACACACAGCTGACCAACATCAACATCAATGCATACACCAGAGTCGCTCTCTTCAAAACGGCTATTGTGACTGATCAAGGTGGAAGAGGATCCAAGGACCCTAGTATATATACAGGTAAGAGAACTGTGCAGTTAAATAAGTCCTGTCTCTAAGGAATAGCTAAAATAAATTGTCTAAAAAAGTGGGTTATATTCAAAACGAATAAGGTAAACAAACATGGCCGACCTTACGACATCTGAATTTGAGAGCTTCAACAAGTCCAATGAAAAGGATTTAGTTACTAAAACAAATCAAAGGAGACTAATAATGTTAGAAGAGACTGTTCTTTGCTAGTTCTTTTCAGTTTACAGCTAATGAACAATGCTTAGGCCAGTTTGAGTTATTTTAAACTACTCAATTATATTATGAATACATGGTGGGAATTAATACAATAGGAACGCCACAAATGTACAATGGAATTTCAACAAAGCTACATACTTACCATTCATCATCAAAGTTTTGGCTTTGGCTCTTGAGATGAGGTGAAAGTAGGGCTTCTCCATAATCTTTTGGTACAGTGGAGTAAGGAGAATGTTTTCCCCACCATCCAGAGTCACGTATGGGCAGGTTTCTTTGGGCAGAAGAGGTGTAAACTGAGGTGCTTGGCTTTCTTGAGAAGATCTCTTGCTCAAGGGATGGGGTCCCATTACTTGGGGTGGTCTGTTGTGGGTAATGTGGCTCGGTAAGCCTGATGTTGATAGTTGTACCGAAGTAGTGTCATTCCCTCCTCCTGAATGCTTTTGAAAGAGTGGTGGTGGTAGTTTCTTGTGAGAGATGGTGGCAGCTCCTAGCAGGCTGCTCAAGTCTTTTCCATCAAAATCTGTAAAAATATAGGTGATAATGAGCTTAGTTTTTTCCATGGAACTTAGAAATTTTGGAATGTATCACCTCATAATTTTTGTTTACTGCAATAAAAGGTCACCACTAAAGGGATGAAGGAAAAGGGCTAGTAACCCCTTCTGCATGTAAAAGGAAATATACTATAAGTATGTTAATCAGGGTTGTAGGGAATCAGCCTCTTGATGAATTGTCAGAAATGTTGGACAATTCGATAGAACTACATGTACATGTATGCACAATTAGATGATACTGTTTTTTTACCATCTGCTCCCTGTCTGCCAATGAAGTACTATACTGACTTACTGAATTGTGTGTTACAAATCTGGACTAAGCCCTATTACTACACCCTTTATGTTAATTGATACGTGTGGCAAGGGAGGAGGAATGTAGAGCAAGTGTCAACCATCTGAGCTCCTACCCTAGATGAAAATTGATCTGAGTGATAAAGGTAAAAAAAGGAAGCCGTGAGGAAGGAATGAAGTTGGAATGAAAGCTGCCAAAACAAAACAAAAATATATGACGAGAGGAAAAAACAAATTTTTTATTTCTTTTTCTGAGAATAAAGGACAACAGGATAATGAAATGGTACATATACAACAATGTTCGGAAAAAAATAAAAGCAATGAAAAGTAACAAAAGGGGTTGATGAAATACGTAAAAGTAATGTATACTAACATAGATGGAATAATAGCAAGAAAACTTGAGCTATATGATTTATGGGGAAGCAGTGGTCAGTGTTCAGGCATGGGAGCCTAGGGTCCCAAGTTCAAATCCCCAATATCTGCTGACCACTTTTCAATATTTAATACCACCGCCGAGTGGCCAAAGACTACCCAAATTGCTGTCATACTGTCCTCAGATGGGACTTACAACATTAATATGCATCTGAGGCTGTAGCAGTAATAAGCCTCACATGTTCTCAACATATTCAAGAGAGAACGTAAACATTTGAGGCATCACTATGAAAATAAATAAAAAAACTACACCAAGTAACAGGATAGGCAAGTTCATCTGTGCCTACTGGTGCTAACGGCTAATGATATAAGAAAAAAAATCTAAGATAAAAAACTAAAATTGCATACCTAGCAGAAACAAAGCTATGTGAGGACATCCAGACTAACATTGGCCGCGGGGAGGGGCATGCAGCTAGCAAGTTCAGAAGAGCAGTCAGCATGAAAAAAGCAGTAAAAGATAGCAAGATGTGCAACATTGCAGCAGTGTAAGAGGTTATTTGAAAATTAGATCAAAGATCACGAATGTTACAGAAATTGCTGTAGGAAAGTTAGAGGAGGTATCAAGATACTTGGGAGTCGCCATTAAGAGAGCAGTTTATGCTGGGGATATTTTTGGTCGCCTCCCCAGATAGGAACTCCGAAGCAGCACATGTGTTTACCATTTTGATTTATATTTCACGTCACCATATTTAACTGACACCACAGCGGTACCCAATGAGACGCTCTGCCACCATTCCAACATCAGTTCACGATCTACCTCCGCACAGTCAACACGTCAGCTTCGCTTCTCCCCGTTTGAAGTTTGCCTGGTAAGCTTTCTCCTATACAGTCCTAAGTTGACTGTGGGTGAAAGATTTCTGAAATCTACGGATGCATTTACTGCCATATGTATTATTTACTATGCAGTTTGGAGCTGTGGGTTGGTTCTTACCGCCCTAAAGGAGACAACATATGGTGTTTATCTGACCCTCTCTGTCTCTCTGGTTGGACAGTTTACGTCGACCATGGAACAGTCTCCCCCTCCACCAAGGCATCCCTCTTCGTCCTCGGGTAGCAAGAAGCGTGGGGGCTTGGAGAAGGACGATTTGGATAAGTCTACTAAGAGGAGTCGGTCATCGGTGGATGATTTCACACTCCCTCCTCCATCTTGCGCTTCGCCGCCTTCATGCGCGGGGCCGAGTCAGGCCTCCACGTCAGCTGAGCGCTCTCCCGTGCCTGGAGAGGGTATTGCCTTGGATAAGCTGTCTGCTCTCATTTCTGGCCTCATTGACAAGCTGGACAATGCCCTTGCACAGTCTGGAGGTTTGTTTGGCTCTGTTGAGGATTTCAGCGGTTTGCAGGCTCTCTCTTCCTCTGAGGACGAGGCGGGAGCCGTTCCTAGGACTGAGCCTGACCCTCTTGATGGGTTGGATCAACTCACCCGTGACGAGGGTGTGGATGAGGATTTTTTGAGTGCTTTGAAGGACTTTTCTGGCCACTTTCAAGGCGAGGAGGAGAAGGGTGAGCCTCTGTCGGACCGCTTGGCCTCCATCCTCAACCCCAGCCTTCGCCGTCGACCTTTGTCTGAGGGTGTCAAGTTGGCATGCAAGAAGATCAAGCTCCCATGTAATGTACCAAACTTGAAGGTCCCGATGACCAACGCAGCCATAACTAAGGCCATGAGTTTAAATGGGAGGCTTGTGGATACCAAGCTCTTTCAAACTAACGGCCTACTGACAAAGGCCTTAGTTCCCATTGCCATATGTGTGAGTGATATTGGGGAGAAAAAGAACAACAGTTTGCATTGTTACTTGGATGGCCTTAACAGTTGTCTTCGGCTTCTTACTTCAGCAGTGAATTACATTAACCAGCTGAGGAAGGACGTTGCCCGGATCCATGTCCGTGACTCGGCCATGGTTGACCTATGCAAGTGGGAGTGTGAGGTCGGACAGGATGAACTTTTTTCTTTCGACGTGGCCAGAAAGTGTGAAGAGATCCACAAGGCGGGGCGACTGGGCCAGCCATCCTTCCGACCTTCCAAGGTGTCAGGCCGGAGGTTCACTCCCTCTTCCCGCCCGGCTAGCCAGTCCTCTCAGGCTCCCTACCAGTCCTGGCCCCGTTTCCAGTCCCGGCCTTTTTTAGGCCAGCGGCCTCCCCAAGGGAGGGGGATGCATGGGCCAAAGCAGCAGTAACCTCTCCGGTAAGTTCCTGGTTCCCTCCTCTAGTTAATACTCCTGATAACTTTAGAGGGGGTAAGATTTTCTCTGCTAATCTACTGTGGGGGTCTCTCACGCAGGATCCTTGGATTCATGATGTGGTGAAGGGAAAATTTCTAGAATTTGTGTCCTTACCTATTCAGACTGTGCCTCCACGTTCTCCCACCCTGTCTCGGGTGGATGATCAGGCCCTGAACAATACCTTATGTCAGTTCCTAAAACAGTCAATAGTGGAGCCTTGTTTACCTGATTATCACGGTTTCTTTTCCAATGTGTTTCCCCATCATAAAGCTGGTCGGGCCGGCGAGGGTTATCCTAAACTTGACGGATCTTAATGTTCATGTGCCTTATATTCATTTTAAGATGGACACTCTGAAGGATGTGATTCCTTTAGTCTTCCCTAACTGTTTTTTGTTACAGTTGATTTCAAGGACGCCTATTATTCAGTTTATGTTAGGCCTGTGGATAGGAAGTGGCTTCAATTTTGGTGGAAGGACCGTGCTTTTAGATTTACTTGTCTCCCTCAGGGGTTAACTTCTGCTCCTCGCACCTTTACAAAGTTACTGAAACCTGTCCTCTCCCACCTTCGGTCCCTTGGGATGGTTGTGGTTTGTTATTTAGACGACTGTCTTTTTATTGCTTCCTCGGTAGAGGCCTTGCGGGCCCAGGTGAACTATGCCTTGCACTTCTTTGATTCTCTGGGTCTCACCATCAATGTGCAGAAGTCGGTCCTGGAGCCTACCCAGAGGGTTACTTTCCTTGGAGTGGTTCTCGACTCTGTTTCCATGAATGCAACTTTGCCCTCCCGTAGGAAGGAGCGCATCAGGGAAAAAGGTTTGCTCCTCCTCAACAGGGATATCACCTTACTAGACTTGTCCTCATTTATTGGTTTAGCGGTGGCTTCTGGTCCTGCTGTAGAGTTAGCTCCTCTCCGTTACAGGTACCTGGAGATTATTCGTAACAGGGGTCTCTCTTGGTCCTATGGCAATTATCATTCACGCGTTGTTTTAGATACTCATGCCCGGGAATTAGTCACTTGGTGGGTGACTAATGTAGAGTTTCTGGAGAGGTCGCTCTGTTCTTCTTCTCCAACCTGTGAGCTGTTTACGGATGCCTGCCTGACTGGCTGGGGTGCTTCGATGGGGGACGTTACAACTAGAGGTCACTGGGCCCACAAGGAACTGGATCATATAAACTCTTCGGAGTTAAAGGCCATTCTGTTAGGCTTACAGTCACTTTGTCGGGATAAGAATGGCTCTCATATTAGGCTTCGCTCTGACAAAACCACTGCGGTTGCATGTATTGATCGATGTGGTAGCACACGACCTACGCTTCATGCTCTTACAGAACAGATTTTTGAGTGGGCTGCTTCTAGGGGTATTACCTTCTCGGCACAGCATGTACAGGGTTTATACAATGTGACAGCAGACACGGAGTCTAGAGTCAGCAGCATGGATGGTGAGTGAATGTTACAGCCGCGTTTTTTCAGGATGGTTTGTCAGCGTTTTTATACTCCTGATATTGATCTTTTTGCTACACAGATAAATGCTCAGTTACCGGACTACGTTTCTTGGAAGCCAGACCCATCTGCTATGTGCATTAATGCCTTTACCTTGGACTGGGGTGGGAAGAGTTTATATGCTTTTCCACCTTTCAGTGTGATATCCAGGGCTCTCCGGAAACTGCAGGACGACGGGGCGACAGTGCTGATGATTCTCCCACTGTGGCCAACTCAGGTGTGGTTTCCGGCAGCCCTTCAGATGTTGGCAGCCGATCCAGTCTTGCTTCCACACTGTCCTCTGCTTTTACCACAACAGCCAACTCTTGCACACCCTCGGGCTCGGGGGTTGGTCTTGACAGCGATGGTGCTCTCCGGGCAGCGTTCACACGTCGAGGCCTTTCGACAGAGGTTGCCCAATTTTTCCTTCAATCCTGGAGATCGAGCACTAAGGCGCAATATGGGCCACGTATCAACAGCTGGCTGTCTTTTTGTCTCGGCAGGGAAGTGGATCCGTTTCAACCATCTGTGAATGTCCTTCTGGACTATCTGTTCTCAGAATTTAAACGGGGAACAGGCCGCGGGTACAGCTCTATGAACACTATCCGGTCTGGCATCTCTGCAGTTGCTACTATTGATGGACGTCCTGCAGGCCAACATCCTTTAGTTTCCCGTTTCATAAGGGCAGTTTTCCTGGAGAGACCGTCTTTTCCCCGCTCCTGCACTACTTGGGATCCTCAGCTAGTTCTGGATTATATCTGCAGTCTGGGTCCCTCCGAGGATTTGTCCTTTCCTCAGTTATTCAAAAAATTGGTCGTTCTTATGCTTTTGTTGTCTGGCCAACGTGGCCAGACCGTGCATTTGCTGGACACAAGAAATTTGTTTGTCTCTAAGACTCAGGTTGTTTTTGGGATTAGCGATCTGCTGAAAACTTCCCGTCCTGGGGTCCATCTGTCAAGGGTGGTCTTTGAGGCTTATCCGCATAACAACCGCCTATGCGTTGTCCACACCATTCAGCATTATCTTAAAAGGACAACGACCATCCGAGGGGCGCTTACGGGGTTTTTCTTGACGACACGACCTCCAGTACGGTTGGCCTCTCGCGATACTTTGCGTCATTGGGTGAGAAATGTGATGGAGGCTGCTGGCATTGACCTTACTATCTTTTCTCCCCATTAGACTAGATCTGCATCGTCCAGCAAGTCGGCCCTGGTTTTGCCATTATCCACGATTGTCTCCACCATTGGTTGGGCCAGGGAGTCGACCTTTACGCAACACTACCGGAAGCCCATTGCTCAGCATGGCCAGTTTGCGAAGGCAGTTTTGTCATAGTTTATTTAACCTTTTCCTCTGCTCAGGGTTTAATGTGAGGGTTCTTTGACCCCATTATTTGTATGGGCGATTTTCTTTTCATGTTCCTGTGGGACTGTGTTTCACAATGTTTGTTTTTTGGGTAATTGTTAATGTTTTGTATCTTCTGAAATACAGTGTTGTGCTTTACTTTGTTCCTATGGTTTTTTCTTTTCCACGGCTCCATACTGACTACATTTTTTAAAATTTTGTGTGATTTAGTAGGTTTTAGGAATCTCTCTAAAGCTCTCATTGGGTACCGCTGACGTCAGTTAAATATGGTGACGTGAAATTGTAAGATTAAACTAGTACTTACCGAGTATGAAGTTTGATCGTAATTTCACGAACATTTAACAACGTCACAGTGGTGCACAATGCCCTCCCTCCCTGCCCTATCTATTCTCGGAGCTCACTTTGGGGCTTGGGCTCTCAGCGGTAGTTGGGGGCTGCTTCCTAAAACCTACTCTCTAAACGGACTGATGTTAGAATGGTAGCAGAGCATCTCATTGTGCACCACTGTGACGTCGTTAAATGTTCGTGAAATTACGATCAAACTTCATACTTGGTATGTACTCGTTTAATCTTACAATTTCTCAAGAGAGTGTGTATGTCTGTAACATGCATGTAAAATAAGGTAAAAAGAAGAAGCATATGTCTTTAGAGAGTATGCTGCAACTGCTCTCTTGATAATTGATAAGGAAACGGTCAGGAATGGCACGGGAAGGGTCGGCAGCAGGCTTGCAGCGTCCCCTCACCTCCCGGTGCGTACCATCTTGGGAATTATTGTAGCCGAATGAAAGGTGAAAATACTTGGGGAAGTAGATTATTGAAATTAACAATGAATAATACAATGACACAATGGGCAACTGAAAATACAAGATATAGATAAGAAGATAAACTATGAAGATTCGACCTATTGTTTACCAAAGATATAATTTAAAAAAGATTATGAGTGTTTCTTTGGAAGAAGTGACCATGTGGTCCTGGAAATTTAAATGAAAGGTGGAGATATAGCAGCATGTGGGTGATCTTTGACCATTCGGCAGTATTACCTAAGAAAGTGACCAGCAGGTATTGGGACTCAAGCTCAGGACTCTGAGCTGATATGCCTAACCGCTAGCCACTAGGCCACTGCCTCCCCCATGATGTTACAACTAGGTAAATACACAAACAGATACAACAATCGATAAGAAATACAAAATTTTTTTGTGTAATTCCAAAACTAGAAAATAAAAAGTTAGACCTATGTATTATGCATTATGAGCAATTTTTAATTTTAAAAGAACAAATCACAGTAAGGAGACTTCAATACTACTTACAAAATGAGAATGAGGGGTAGCTGTATGGTAGTGAGGGGTTACAAAGACACTAATTAGGAGTTGACATTGTGTAGTTATATATCATAATTTGCACTACAAAGCCTGCAAATGATGCATGACACTGTAAACATTTTGAATGTCAGTAGCAAACTAGTAAGTCACAGATGGTGAGGTGGTAGCAGGCAATAGAGTGGTCGGGGATGGGAAGGGAAATAAAGATCTGCCATGTCAATCGTAGATTTAGATTCTTTCCATTTAATACATTTCCCAATATTTTTTGACAAAATTTTTAAAATTCTTATTCATGAATACAATATCTGTATTAATAGATCCAGACAAGACTAATATATTTTATTCATAACTGAAAATTTGTATATTTAATTGATTGCATTTGTAAATTTCAACAGTCGTAAATTGTATGTTCATTAATCACAATTTGCTTATATATATGGCTACTGTACATAATATCTGTTAATACAAGCACTATACAGTACCCAAAGTTTTAGTTGAATAAAGGCCTCCTGCAAGATGGCCAAGGCAGACAAAATAGGTTCTTGATAACATTGTCAAGTATCAACCAATATGAAACCACTGATATTTAAAATGGTTAATCTTAAGATCACTCATGATGCTAAAATATATATTTTTTTAAAAGTCATATCACTGCCACTTATACACGTCCATGACTGCAAATTTAAGAGAGGCCAAAGAGAAACAGAAACGATAATGTTCAGCATAGAATGGACAGATAAGAAAAGAACCTCATGCATTAGGAAAGAGAAGTAAAACTAAAGATATTCTTACTACTTTTTAGAGGTCATGAACTTAGTTGGATTGTATGTACAGAATAGCTTAGAACAAAACGAACTGATAACAAGTGGTTATGAAGATGATGAAATGATGAAGAACTTTAGATGAATAGCACAGATTAAAGGAGAAATTAGGAGGCGTCTTTGTTCCCCCAAAATTAGTAGAAACCCTAATTATGATATGAAGACTGTCTTATTAGTTTGATCTTTTTGCTTTTATGTTATAGTTTATCCGACTATACATACGTGGAGGAGAGAGGTTAATAGATGGAAGAGAAAGGAAAATCTAGAAGAAGAGTGGAGTAGACTGAAAATGAGGGATATAAGCAGAAAGATAGAAGACAATGGATGGAGAAGGTGGAGATCAGAAATAGAGAAGAAGTCTACACTAAAGTGGTACAGTAGGAAACAGAACCCTGGGAGGATAGAGTGGCACGTCGGGGATTGGGGAAGCAAATTATTGTTTAAGGCAAGGACAGGCATCTTATAACTGAATGGTAGAAACAGGGATGAACAGGAGCAGAGCTGTGAATTATGTGAGGGAGTGAAGTAAACGGTAGAACATATGGTAGTGGTTTGTGATAGATACGAAGAAGAGAGAAGACAGCTGGTAGAAGGAATTACAGAGATTATTGGGGAGGAAGAATGGAGCAAGAGACTAGATGAAGTGGATGGAGGAATCACCACTGTACTGGGATTGTATGGAGACAAGGAAACTGAAAGAGTGGTGAAGTGTACAAAAAAGTTTCTGTTGCAGAGTTGGAAAAGGAGAAAGAGACTGACTGAACAAAACTGAGCAGCATAATCTATAGAAAGAGATAGAAGGAAGAAGTAGACAGAAGATCGATCTACAAAGCGATACCAAGCGGAATAGGTCAAAAGAAGATACACTAAGCGTGACAAATGTTATGGGCTTACCTGGAGCAGTTGAACAAGGAGCTTCAGGGCCCTGCAATTATTAAGAAGAAATTAATGGAATGAAATAAAAAATTCTTTAAGGAGATTCTCTTACTGGCACAATTTATCATACAAATATTTAATTAATGTACATACGGAAATCAACAATAGGTAAAGGTCGACATGTCCTTGAAGGCTCCTGAGATTCACAATGATTTGAGCCAATGGTAAAAGAGTACATCTAGTCTGGTATAGGGGTGTAGGTTGCTCAATTAGAATTGGGGTCGTCTCCAAATGCCTCCCTTTAAAAATCAGTGTAAACAACAATCTCAGAGATTGAAAAAGAAACTCAGTCATGGACTATGATGTGATTTTGAAGGCTTTGAAAGTGAGAAAAGGAGGTTCTGTAGTTGTATGAAAAGACTGGTTTACATTGACGAACTGACAGACAAGAACACTGAGTAAAAATGGTTCAGTGATGTCTTGGAATTTGAAAATACATAATTCAGATCTCACGTATGGGGGAACTCCATGCACACAGATTTGCTAAACAAGGTTGAGTCAAAAACTTTTCATTTTATTGACTCCCCTCTCTTATTGACTGTCTTCAACCTCTTACACTCCGCCACAATGTTGCATCTCTTGCTATCTTTTACTGTTATTTTCATGCTAACCGTTCTTCTGAACTTGCTAAGTGCATGCCTCTCTCTCCCACAGCCTCGCCATACATGATTTTCTACTCACTCTCATCCCTATTCTGTCCACCTACCTTATGCAAGAGTTAACCAGTATCTTCACTTTTTCTTTCCTCCTACTGGTAAACTCTGGAACTCTACCTGAATATGTATTTCCACCTTCCTACCGCTCATTTAAAAGAGGAGTATCAACACACCTGCAACCTTAATTTGGCATTCCCTTTTTATTACTTTTTTTTTCCCTTAAGGAACCGGCAATCACAAGTGGACATTTATTTCAATATGTTTTTTTATTACCTTTGGCTGGTTTTCCAATACCATTAAGAAAATATATCCTTCACATGTGTACCACCTTCATGCTTAGCAATAAGTTACTTCTTCACCTTAATTGTTGCTCTTACAGTCTTTCTCTTATTGTTTGTTGCCTCTACACTTTTATGGATGCCATGGTGAATGGATAAGTGTGACTTCAAACCAAAAACACCAAAAATAATGGCAAAAATACAAGTAAAACAAATGAGAGTTGTGTGAGGGATGGTTTCACAAGAGCAAGAAACCAACTGAACATAGAATTGTCATGCATATGTGTGTGTTTGCTCAAATTTCAAGAAAGCATTCAAATTCGAGAGCGAAATAATCTCATAAAAAAATTTCAAGTTCTAAATTGTTCTAAAGGAGAGGTGTTCGAATTGCAAAGCATCACTATATACGGTAAGTGATTTTCAGGAAGAAGTTGGGAAGACAAAAGTCAGGTAGGTAGTGTTAATTAAGGAGTTGAGGAAATGAATGTCACTAATAACAAAGCAACAAGGGAAATAAACCAGTTGCAGGAATATCAAAAGTTAAAAAGATAAATAAAATGAAATAGAGAAACTAAGACAAGAAAGCTTTAAGAGTCTGGAATTGTTAAGAAATCAACACAGCGACTGAAAAAAGATAAATGAAGAGGAAACAGTGGACTTCAGTGAGACTCTGAAGCACCAACAGCAACAGAATGAAGTTAAAAAGAAAGCGGTTTAGGTTATGAAGGATAATGGAGAAAAAAAGTATAATAATTTTAGGCTGAAAGGAAAAGCTCCAGCCAATAAGATTAATCATAAAAGAAGAGGAATTAGTATGGTGAAGATATAGTTGAAGAAGGGTGAAAGAAAATGGACATTTGGAAAAGGAGATAAAAAAAGTTTATAGGCTCGGAAAATATAAGGAAGGAGGTGTAAGACTACTCAAAATGAAGTTCAGGTCACAGAATCATGAATAAGTTGTTAGTTTGCAAGAAATTTTAAATATAAGTAAAATTTGGATAAAGAGAGATAAAGATAAAAATTGAAGGAACTACCTAGACAAGCAACAGAAAAAATAATCAGAGAACAAAAGAAAAGACAAGATGTTATTGGAGTCTGTTGGATCAAAGGATGTGTTTGGTAGGTAGAGGTATGTACAGAGAGAATAAAATACAGTAGCATGTTCTAATAAAGATGGCTTCCTATTGGCTAAGTTGGAGATAAATGATTATGTAAGAGAAAGTGAGCCTAATGTCTTTTACTTTCACACAAACATCCATGACCGACAAAAAAGATTAAATGCATGATTTGCAAAGTGTCAGTATCATAATCAATGAGGTTAATCTTAGGTGAGAAGATTGCTATTGTGCAAAGAAAAATGAAGTATTGGGAAAAAGAAAACATAAAACTCAAAGTATTAAGTTGCAATGAACTCTTAAATATCAAGATCATTAAGGTTTTCCTTGACTTAAAGGGATTAAAAATGTGTGGGACGTGTAATGGCGGAGGGAGTCACAATAACTTACATTGAAATAACTTGATATAACATAATGAAAGAGAATGAAACTTGACAGCAGGGGATGATTCTGTAGTTACAGGTGCATTATAACACTGGTGATGGACTCCTGACGGTCAGTATCATATTCTCCGAGTTATTATAACTCCCACCGTCAAATCAGCCCGGTGAAAAGTGAAAAATATCATGAGTGTGATGAGTCCCAGTAGTGACATTTAACAGAAAAAAATTTGTGCATATTATTCTTCCTCATGTGAGGGTGATCAGTGGTGGAAGAGGTAGACAGAGTTAGTGGCAGCAACACAACATACTTTAAGTGAGAGCAGTGGCACTACATACTTTTGGTAGCCGATGCACAACACTTGGTTGGTGTTTCCGGTGCGGGTATTATAAGATTAGTGGAGAGCTAATGGCATTATATAATTAGTGACACCAGTAATAGGATCAAATCGCACTTACTCTCGTACCTGGTGTTATAGGACACGTTAGTTTTTGTCAAGGTTATTAAAACATTAAAGTGTAACTGTGGGTAAAGTAACTGATGGTAGTACTAGTGCCACACCATTATTCTATTCCACATACTGAGTAGCAGTAATAGAGCATAGCCAGATGTCTCCAAATAAAGTGACAGCAGGAAAGAGTAAGGATTAACATTTATAGGATGTTAACTAATTATTTTTTCTATTCTAATAATGAGGGACTTAATATTATTATTTTTAGAACAACACAACCTAAGGAAACTAAAATTAATGTAATCGATTTAGAATATGACAGCAGTTGTAGATAAGGAAGAAGTCAAATAAAAAAGTGCTTATTCTTATTGGAGCTGATAATCATGACCTAAACATGATGTCATTGTTAGATGATGAATGGACACTGACCAAAACTGTTATTTAACAAATTTTGAACGAGAAGATACATATAGCATGCCATTTAAAATCCTACTTACTCTACTTGCTGAAAGACATCCCTTTGTTGGAATTGAAACATCTGTAAAGCATAGAAGCAGAAGGTAGATTAAATGTTTTCTTTGCACAGGTAGAAAGTTGCACTCCCCATGATGATAGAATGACATTAGTAAGGTCCAGAATGGACAATCTAAAACTAGCGCTTATTGAGCTAAAGCAAATTTACATGGTAGTTATAGGTAAGTGTATCTCCGAATCTGTTCATTAGAGTTGTTCAAATCATAACTTTACATACAGATAAGTTTTGACTTGCTCAATCATGTTATGGTCATCACTAATGTTAGATGAAATAGATTGATAAAAGAAAAAATTTTTAATTCAACATTATTATTATATTTTGATTAGCACATGTGCTTATGACCATAAGCCTTTCATGCTTACTTACTCCGTATCACTAACTATGATTTTGCATCTAGACAGTAAGAAGAAAAATTGCATCAACAGTTGCATTGACATGTATGTGTGTTTCCTGCCTTAGCATCTTTTGAGTGTAAAATACTGTGGAGGTTATTTCTTAAAGCAGCACTTCCCATAAGGGGATAGACATATCATATCTCCACCTCTCCTCCCCCCCACCCACCTCCTAAAAACACTCCATAGCTGTCTCAAGTGCTGTCCCTGTAACTATCTGAGACACCTCCCCAGACTCAGTTATACCACCCCACTCTACGGCGCATGCATCACTGGCGGTTTCTTGACAGGTTGGGCAGATACAGTGCTTGTATTAACATACGAGGATATTAAGGCTTGGCTTTAGAGCAAGCAAACAAATGCTGTGAGATATTTGAATATAATGCTTTTGTTAGATTAGGTTAGGTGAAGGCAATACAAAGAACCTAATATAACTTAAGCTAATTTGATCTAACCAAAGAAGCTATTGTTATATGAAGAGGGACCTGGAGAGCCAACTCATGTCGTCACACCACTCTACTCGTACTAGCACCTCTTTCACGAAATTACTCTAGTCACCTTATCCCTCAATCTTCTAAGTGGCCTTCCTCTTATCATAGACATTCTTACTCAGTACACCTTTTTTCATAAACTCATCACTTGCCATTTTTTTTAACATGACAATACCATCTTTATATGCTTTTCGTCACCTATTCCTCCACTCCAACACTTTCATTATGTTGATCCTTCCTCATCGTTACTCTGCATGCCCATCTTGACTGTTGGGCTCCCTTTCATGTTCAATATAATATAATAATAATAATTATGATAACAATAAAAGTAATAAATATAATGATAATGCTATGAGAAAGATAGCTCCATCAAGATCTTGTCACCCAAGGGTCAGAGTCTGATAGGGGCTATGTTGTATTTAAACACTAGAATAACGGTAGCATAAGTTTGGGGGAGATCAGCAGGGAGTAAAGTTGATTACTATAGTAATTACTTTTTTCTTTGCATTTTGTATGAAATGTACACATTAATTTAAATTTTTATTTCTATTGATTTAATTTTATTGACTGGATCACTTACTATGTTTGCAGAAGCTTGTCTGCAGTCTCATCACGAAACAAAAGTATACATCATAAATGAAGGACTAATTGAATGCCTGAAACATGCACCAGGAAAACGGGGAAGATACAGATACAAGGTATGAAAGTACTGTTGTTTTTTTTATTATTATTACTACCATGATAGAAAAGAACTGCTATTACTCTGTGAATTTGGGAAACTAATATATGGTATATCATTCCAAATGTTTCCACATATACGCTGGCTGTTATGAGTATTAGTTACCATTGAATAATTGTTTTAGATTTAGAGGTGCATATGTTATCTTGTGTTGAACTATGCTTGTCTTACAATGTCACGTACCTTAGTGGCCAGTATATATATATATATATATATATATATATATATATATATATATATATATATATATATATATATATATATATATATATATATATATATATATATATATAGTATATGTATATGTGTATATATATATATATATATATATATATATATATATATATATATATATATATATATATACTGGCCACTATACACACACACACACACACACACACACACACACACAGTCATGTAAGTGCTGAATGATGCAGTGTCGAGAAAGTGAAATATTGAAAAAATTAAGATTTTAAAAAGAAGTACTACAGGTCAAAAAATTTCTGACCAATACATTGCTACATTCAAGAATTTCCTGCATGGAAATGGTTGTTAGGAGCATTGCATAAGCTATTTATTGACAATTATTTTGTTGTCTTTTAGGAAATTGCTACAAGGAGGGTCTATGAAGAGACTGGATTTCAAGCAACATTGATCAAAATTAAGCCTTTTTCTTTGTTTGCCGAACTGGCAAACTCCAATAAATCAATAAACATGAACTGAATTTTGTAGGTTTTCAGCATCCTGTGAACTTCACTGTGTATGTCCATATTCAGAGTAAGTTTTCATTTTGCCATTGAACATAGAAGAGAAGGAGGAGGAGGAGATAGAAGAGTAGGAGGTAGAGGAAGAGGAGGAGGAGGAGGAGGAGGTAGAAGAGGAAGAGGGGGAGGGGGAGGGGGAGGAGGAGGAGGAGGACGAGAAATTGGAGGAGGAGGTAGAAGAGTAGGAGAAGGAGGAGGTGGTAGAAGGAGAAGGAAGAGGAAGGAAAAGAGGAAGAAGAAGAAAAAGAAGAGGAGGAAGGGGAAGAAGAAGAAAAAGAAGAGGAGGAAGGGGAAGAAGAAGAAGAGGAAGACGAGAAAGAAGAAAAGGAGGAGTTTAGAGTTTAACATAAACTTCACCTAATATTGACGTTATCACAATGTCCAGTTGATGTTGTGAGGATGTTGAATGTAAGTATATTTTATATAATGTTAGAATGTTGTCTAGACGTTACAATAATGACCACACAAATTTAAGTAATATAGACGTTAAATTCTACCTAATAACTACAAAACTTTTACATTGTGTCAATGTTTCCTGAACATAATTTTCCTAGATGGGTAATCACCGAATATTTTGAACATTAGACCAATCCAGGTCATGACTATCTCAGGAGACAGGGACAATTCAGCCAGGTAGCACGAGGAATGAAACCAACAACGCAGTAATAAAAAAGATTAGGAAAGTTTTAACAACAGGATGAAAAAAAAATCAGACATTAGGAACTAATTATGCTTACCACACAGGGTGTCATAGGGGTGCCCACTGTTTCATACACATGGTCATTCTTTTCCTTTTCCTGAAGAATAAACATTTTCAAATGAGTGAATAAGAAAACACACACACACACACACACACACACACACACACACACACACACACACACACACATAATGGTAGAATGGAAAGAAAACTGATTCAGGAAATGAAAGAAGAATATAAACTAGAAAAAATGGTAAATCTAACTAATAGCATCTCCTCACGGATCATCAAATATTCACATAGTTGATGAGGTACGTAATGTACAACACGTTTGTGGTGGTTTTATTTGGGGAACGGCTTTAATTTGGCATCAAAGACTCTTTAAAAATCTGGAAGGTGCCTCAAATTCTAAGTCCAAACAGATTAAGCCAAAGCACAACAATGGAGCAAGACATGGGAAATGGAATTTAGTGCAAAAAAAAAGCCACATATTGGAAATGGGTCAGTGCAATGAGACCCTCATGGTCGTATAAGTTAAGGTAAAATATTATATCAATAGCAAAAGAAGAGAAAGATTTGGGAGTGGTGATACAGGACAACTTTTCACCAGAGAAACATATAGGTAGAATATTTGGTGACATTTTCGGAATTCTAAGAAATATAGGGATGGCTTTTCATTTCCTAGAAAAATTATAGCTACAATGATCAGACCAAAACTGGAATATGCAGAAGTAATATGGTCCCAGTACAAGAAAAAGCATGTGTTGAAATTAAAAAGAATACAGAGAATTGCAACTATGATGGTGCCAGAATTGAAGATCTAATAGATGAGGGAAGATTAAAAGAAGTGCATCTAACAACAATAAAAAAAAAAAAGAGAAAGAGGAGATTTAATTATAATATATAAATTGATGAGCAACCTGGAGAAAACAGATAGAAAAGATCTAATATTGAGAAGAAAAGGAAAGGCTAGAAATTTGGGGGGACACAAGAAAAATTAGTTGAGGCTGGACCTGGGTAGAGAGAGGACATATCCAGGATGGCTGAGGCTGGGACGAGTGTTGTTGTGTTGGAGGAGGTATAGAGTGGTGGTGGTTTGGTGGAGGGTGGAGGAGGCTGGTGGTGGTGGTGTGGAGGTGTTACAGTGTGGTGGCGTGGAGGGAGGGCTTTGTGGTGGTAAGTGTTGAGTAATTCTGAAATCTCCTTTGGAGGAAAAATTCACTAATCCAAATCACTGTCGGTCCACTGCCATTCAGTTAAAGGATTTTTACTGTAGGTAAATACACAAACATACAAAAAAAATGAAAAACATACACACACACACACACACACATATATATATATATATATATATATATATATATATATATATATATATATATATATATATATATATATATATATATATATATATATATATATATATATATATATATATATATATATATATATATATATATATATATATATATATATATACATATATGAAGTCCCCGTTTTACATTTACGATAGCTATGCGTTCCTTGAAATCGTATCGTAAACCGAAATAGCGTATAGCGAACCCATTTTTACATGTATTAGATAAGGATGCGTTCCAGCACAATGTCAAAGTTGCTCCTTCAAGTTCAGATACATACATAAAGACATACCTTAGTGTAAAAATAAACATTGAATAAAAAAATTAAAGAAAAGAATATAATTATGCAATCATTACGTAATTCATCGTTTAATGGAAGTAAATCACGAGCACAAGGTTTCACTGTGTTTGTAATGGTGGCACAGGAATGACTAGTTGTCGGAGTTGGCCGCATGTAGCGTAGTGAGTTAGGCGCAGCCAAATAGGCGTGGTGGCGCATACAGCGCCACCACGCCAATTTGGCTGCGTCTAACTCGCCACGCCGATTTTGGCGCCTTTTTTGAATATCGTAACTGTGAATCAAGTATCGTAAATCGAAAAAAGGGTACTAATTGGCTAGTATTGTATCTGCGAATTTAACATAAACTGAACTATAGGGAGAACTTCCTATATATATGTATACACACACACTATGCACCTCAGTAGTGCAGTGATTAGCATGTGTGACTACGAATACACCGACCCGAGTTCGATCCCGGATGAAGGCAGGTAGCACATGCCTCAATCAGCTGTTCATCCTCCCAAGCGGGTTGGTGGATAAATAGGTACCTACGAAAACCTGGAGAAGGTAAAGTGTGGAAAGTCGGATGTCACAATGGCCCTGTGTCCCGGCGTAATGGATTAATTTCCACCACAGGCTCAAAGGCCAATGTTACAGGAGATGAGCGCCCGCAGCCACACGCAGCTATAGCGTGTGCCACTCACTTTATTTAATTTACACTCATACCTCGGTTTTATGGACCGATCTGCAACAATCTTCACCATCCATAGAAAATCTGATTTTAAGTTGCAAATGTTAAATTATTGTATTAGAGTGTACATTTACAATATAATCCTTGCAGTAAATTTTGCTTCATATATGTAAATATTATATCTGATTATCCAAATATAGCAACAAAACAAATGAATATGAACCTTAGCAAGGGAAGGCATCCAAGCTGATTCCTTAGTCTTGAAATTCTTTGGAGGGGGGTTGGGTTTCTTTTCTTGATGACTTCGATGAAGGAATGAGCCTCCCGCATCTCCACTTTTTCCATTTTCTGAGACAACACTGAAAAATTATGTAAAAATGCAATCACTGTCATATGATAATTAGTGCGCTTTTAAATTTTCATTGGTTAACGACGAAGACTCATCAACCTGACTGATTGCTAATATATATATATATATATATATATATATATATATATATATATATATATATATATATATATATATATATATATATATATATATATATACCATATATTGCGGCCTATAAGTCGTTTTTAAGATCAATTTTTTATGGTCAAAACTAGGAGTCGACTTATGGGGTAGATATTAAATAGCAACCTTTAAATATATTTGCATCAGTAACATCAAACAGCTGTTCGAACGGAATGCTCGTCACTAGGTGGCAGCACTGAGCAGTCAACCATGATCATTTCATTTCTTTTGTTCCAATGTTTGAAGCCGGACTGTAGGTAATTGGACACTTACCATTAGGGAATTAAAAGTAAATATTCATCCGATATAGTGGTGAAACAGGTGAGTACAGAAAAAAGTAAAAACTGACTGTTTGTTTATGTTGAAATGTTTGAAGTCGGTGGTGTTTTCAATCTGTTTGAATTGTTTTATTTACTTTACTGTAGATAAAACATAATTTACAACCCAGTACTTAGTGACTCAGGCTGACATTGGGCCAGGCTAAGTAATAGTTTAGGGGGGTCGACTTTTCTGCAAGGTAAACCTCTAGTATAACATTTTGGGGTCAAATTATAGAACTCGACTAATGTGCCTTATAAGCCGCAATATACAGTATATATATACATATATATATATATATATATATATATATATATATATATATATATATATATATATATATATATATATATATATATATATATATATATATATATATATATACAGTTGGCTCCCCAAGGGTGCGGTCAATTCAGTCCATGCCCTTTGCGCACCCTAGGAAGTTAACCTATGGGAAATTCATTTATGTATTCCGGGACTCTTAAGACTTTTTTCACCAGGAGGCACATCACCTTGCCAACCCTCCAACAGCTCTGGCAATCACCCCATGCAAGCCCCCTTCCCATACCAATTAATCCCTAGCAAGAATCATCGACTTGCCTCAGATACAAACTTTGTGGGCGTCCCCTTGGCCTCCTCCACTCTGGGTTATCTCTTTCAGAAATAACCTGAGAAGTAGGATCAGCTTCTGGGTAACATGCCACATGCCCATGTAGCTGGAGTTGACGTTGGCAGACTATGCTGGTAATAGGCCTTGATTCAGCCTCACAGAGCAGTCGTTGATTTGACACAAAGTCATTCCAACGATACCCCATGATACTGTGAAGGCATTTATTATCCTCAGATCGGTGTTCAGTGTGCATGTCTCACAGCCATACAGTAAGACAGGAATCACCAGCGATTTGAACATTCAAATCTTTGTCTGTCTGCACAGATACCTACAGCGCTAGATACTCGTACTGAGGGAGTCCATAACACTGTTGGCCAAGCCAATCCACCGTAAGACTTCTTGACGTGACCCACCATTGTTATGGACCACACTACCAAGGTATGTGAAGCTATCCAAGACATCAATGTCCTCGCCACATGCATGAATAGACTAATTTTTACATAGCAAGCCTCCAAACACCTGAATCTTAGTCTTGGACCAGGAGATCTGGAGTCCTTAAGGCTTTGCCTCCTCATGCAGTGCTTCAAGAGTCATCACCAGAACCTCCAGCGACTCAGCAAAGATTACTGCATCATCGGCAAAAGTGAGATCAGTGATCTTGGTGTTGCCGACAAATACTCTACAATGCCTGGTCCATAACTCTGACTAGTACCCTGTCCATACATGTATTAAAAAGTGATGGAGCAAGGACGCATCCCTGCCTAACTCCCATATGCACAGGAAAGAAGCCGGACCCCACCCCCTCCACACACACTTCACAGCACTCTCAGTCCCGGAGTACAGGTCAGATAGTAGTCCAATAATCCCTGCAGGAATCCTGCGGAGGAGCAGAAGATCCCAGAGCGCCTCGTGATGCACTGAATCAAATGCTTTTTTGAGATCAACATGGGCTGCGAGCATCCCCTGTCAAAACTCACGTCAGCATTCCATCAGTACGCAAATTGCTTGGATACAGTTAGCTGTTGACTTACCAGGTGTGAACGGAGAAAATTGCACATTTTGTATCATTCAAGCATCTGGTGATAAGATGTCCTATATTACCACTCCCAAATCTTTCTCTTCTTTTGCTATTGATATAATATTTTCCCCATGAGGGTCTAATTGCACTTTTTTCCCATTTCCAATACATGGCATTTTTTTGCATTTAACTCCATTTCCCATGTCTTACTCTATTCATATATCTTGTTTATATCTTTCTGTAGCTCCTCACAATCCTTGTGGTTTCCTATCTTTCTTAGTAATTTTGCATAATCTCCAAATAGACTTATATAAATGTTTACTCCTTCTGTCATGTTATTTACATATACTAAAAACATTATCGGTGTCAAAACTGAGTCCTGTGGTACTCCACTTTTCACTTCTCTCCATTCTGATTTTTCAACCTTTACTTGTTTTCATTTTCCTTTCTTTCAGGTAGCATTACATCCAGTTCTCTATTGTTCCTTTCAATCCTTCAATGTGTTGCGACTTCAATAGTAATCTCCTGTGCGGACCTTTATCAAATGCCTTTTTTAGGTCTAAATATATGCAATCTGCCCATCCATCTCTTTCTTGCGTTATGTCTATTACTCTTGAATAAAAACTTTATAAGTTTGTGACACGATCTTCCTGTTTTGAATCCAAATTGTCTATCTGTTATTATTCCTTGTCTTTTTAAGTATTCAGTCCATTGTTTTTTGATGACCTCACATATCTTGCACACTATGCTGGTCAATAATACTGGTTTATGATTAAGTGGTTCTGCTTTGTTTTCATTCTTGTAAATAGGCATTAGATCAGCTCTTTTCCTTTTTGGGGACTTTTCCTGTTTTAATTAATAGAATATTCAATTATATCATGAATTGGTTCAGCCATTTCTTGTCTACACTCCTTCAAGATGTATCCTGATACTCCATCTGGTCCTATTGCCTTACTTTTTCATCCAATTCCTTCATCATTCCTTCATCTCTTCTTTACTTATCCTGATTTCCCACATCACATTTTTTCTCACTTATCCTTGTGGCTTTTTAAAGTCAGATTTAGTTATAAATAGTTTCTGAAAGTTTTTATTTAGCACTTCACTAATTTCTTTTGGGTTCTCATATACTTCATTATTTTCCTTTAATCTAGTTATAATTTCTTTGTTTTATTTTTCCATTAATAAATTGATCGCTCTTCCTTACATTTGTCAACTATATCTTTTTCATATCTCTTCTCTTCTAATCTTTACATTTACATTCCTTTCTAGTTTATATTCTTCTTTCCTTTCCTGGATCGGTTTTGTATATGATCAGGAAGAGATCATATCTCTCTTGTACATACTTTAATTGTTTAATTTTCGTCCAGTCAGTTTCATTGAAAACTTCTTTATTACAGTATAGTTTGCTTTTGCATAATTTCTTTTTTTCTTTTTGTATGATTCCTCCTGTTTGTTTTCCATATCTCCCTTAATTTTAATTTCCAAGACCACATGGTCACTCCATCCAAAGATACACTAATAATTAATATTTTTCTAGATTTATTCTTTTGGTAAATAATAGGTCCAATCTTGGTTTATCTTCTCCTTTATGTCTTGTATTTTCAGTTACCCATTGAATCATTGCATTATTCATTGTTAGTCTTTGCTTCGCCTGCCTCTTGATATGCCTGCTCAATAACTGCTCAGTTTTAAGCAGCACTAGATTTGCACTTGATGCTACAGCAGACGGTGCAAGACTCATATGTTTCTGAATATGTTCTTTTTTCACTCAACTATCTCATACTGGTGATTCTTTCACTCCAAACTTCTTTGTTAAATCTCTGTAAGTCTCACCACTATCAGTTAGCTTGTATATCTCTAGTTTCAGTGCATTAGTGAGGGTTTTCCTTGATTGAACCTTTTTTCAACCTGCCGCCTTACACTCAGCGATGATTGGTGGTTACGTGAGTGGAATCGTTGGTTAGATTGGGCCAATGCAGCTAACACAGGTAACAACAAAATTAAAGTGGAGGCTCTTGTTTCATTGTGATCATTGAGGCTACATGCACTTAGTGAGGTGGCGGGAGATGTGGTGGGAGAGCATCAGACAATCACAGGTGGGGAGAGGCTCCTTGACGTCAAGCAAATTATATACACAGGTTTTTTAATCATGGAATAGTAGTGCGTGGAAGAACAAAAGAATGGGACTGCCATAGATAATAGAAGAAAGAAATGCCTTTAATTGTAAACTACACTCAAACGGCAGGTTTTCTAACTTATAATTACACTGGTTGCTGTACAATAACTCGTTGCCAAACAAGCTACTCGGCAACAACCGATAGCACGGCATTAGTCACGCCTCAGCTCTCAATCAGAGAACATCTGCTTTGAAGTATTCTTTGATTATTCTTAATGTTAAGCCTTATTTATTCAATTTTTTTTTTCAATGAAATTGTCTTTCTTATTTATAGCTTTATTCATTGACACTGGATTTCGCTTTTGTTGATGATAATGTGTCTCCAGTCAAAAACATGACCTTGGAAGTTAACAATAATTAGCAGAGGTGCAAAGTTCCGTAGAAAGATATCAAACATTAACATTTGCAATGCAATTTTAGAAACACTTTAAAACATCGACAAACACAAATCTTATTGGACAAATTTTTAGTGAGATAGAAGCCCAGTCAGTCTCAAGCAGAGTCGAGCTAAGAGCTAAGAGACAAAAAAGAAACCCCAGAAAGACAGTTACCTGATGTTTTTATGGAAGGGGACTGCCCTTCTAAACAAAAACATCTCTCGCCTTGCCCTTCCTCATCAACTTCCACTTCCGCCGTCAACTATCCTCCATACAGGTACGGTAAAATTAAAGGTAAATTTTGGTCTATATTTCATCTGTTTATTATTGTGTTTATCTTTTTTGTGTTAGATTTATTGCTTTTCCTTGGTTTTGCGTATAAACTTGTGCACTAAATACTGTTGTAAAAGTTCAAATAAGCATTCACCTGGGGTCTAGGAATGTATTAATCCATTTTACATTGATTCCTATAGGGAAAATATTTTTGGTTTACAAACATTTTGGTTCAAGAACAACCTTCAGGAATTAATTGAATTCGTGAGCCATGGTTCCACTGTATTATGCAAATTCCCTATTTCAGAAAATCTGCGCAAGTTTCTACAAAAAATAAAAGAAGAAACTTGAGAAACCACTGTATTTTGAATATCATTTCAGACAGTGATATAACTTACAAATACATATGTTATGGTAACAATTTCCAACCTACATACATTACTAAGTTACAAATTCATCTAGGAACATACAAAATAAATTTGAAGTTACTGAGGACCAAATACAGTTAAACTGAATTAGAGTATGCTGTATTATGATAAATTGGGTAAAAATAAACATACACAAACAGTGTACAAGGCGAAAACTGCCTTCACTTAATCAACAAGACTCACCTTTGGTTATTGATCCTTCCTTGGAAAGGTGGCCTATTAACTACAGTGGGCCATGGCGGTAGGAAATGAGAATTTGGAGATGTCTGCTGTAAAATTTATCATAATAAATTTTTTTAAATATATGAATATATATAACAATAAATCATAATATAAAAATAATAATAATAATAATAATAATAATAATACATAAATAAAAAATAAAATTAATTAAATCACATCAAACTGACTATAGTTACTATTGCTATTTTTATAAAAATTGTGTCATCTGTTGAAGGAGTTTGGATTAGTGTGTAAGAGAAGGAAATTGAATGTGAATGGGAGTAAGATTAGAGTAAACTACTCCTGGGTTATATGATGCATCAGTTCACAATATTTCCCGTTTATAATCATTATTATAATTATAATTTTTTTACCCCATTTTCAATTTACGATCACTATGTAATCGCATATTTGATGATAGCCTGAGCAGTTGGAGTGCATCACATTTCTATAGGCAATTGTTTACAAACAGACTCTGATGCAGGCAAACGTACACAAATCTGCTGCCCAGTCTTTTCTGTGGCACATCTGAGCTTGGTACAGCATTATAAATATGTTGTGATCGTAAAATCAATTTTTGAGATTTATATTATCAGTGTACAGTTCAGTGATGGCTTCTAACAACCACTAAAAACTAAGGTTGACTGCAAAAATTTATACTCTTTGTTAGCCTTTGTTTTATCAGCTACTATTTTTTGTAAGCAGTAAGTTATCCATAATAATTTACATTTATTGATTCTTTGTGGTTTGTGTGGAGTATTTCTATATACTTTTGATTTGAGATTACCTGTGAACAAATTGTACATTTCATCTATGCAAGTACAGTCGAGCCCCACTTGGCGCAAGTTTATTTAGTGCAAATGCAATTAGTGACCTACCAAGAAAAAAATTAATTAACACGAAAGCCTGAGTTAGCACCAAGCCACCATGATGTGCCGTACCTGGTACAAGCCGTCAGCCTCAGTCCCACCCATGCCACAGCCCACCACCCACAATCCTTATCCCACAAGTCTGGAGTGTCTGTGTTGTGTATCCCATTCGTGGCTGCATAATCCTTATGACACAGCACCACACGGGTTAAAATAGAGAGCTACAGTAAATCAACTGTGAGGACAATATGGAAAAAGAAAGATGAAATCAAAGCATCCATTAAAGCATATGGAACTTCTCAGTGTAATGATCGCAAGCGTGTGGGGGATGAGAAATTGATGAAAATGGAGATTTCTTGCTTTGTGGGTTGATAGGAATGAAAAAGCAGTTCAGTGGATCAGCATCAGATCAAACTACAAGCGATGTGTTTTGATGAAGTGATTTGTTGTAAGACAAATGTTGGCAGGTGTAACTTCCATGTCTCCAATGGATGAGTAATTACAACCCTAAAAGTCAGAGCCAAGTGATCACCAAATACATTTTTCACATAAGTTATTTATCCTTCTAACTACTGCCCTATAGCTTTGATTTCCTGCCTTTCTAAAGCCTTTGAGTCTGTCCTTAACAAAAAGATAATGAGGCATCTATCAGCTCACAACCTTCTCTCTGATTGCCAGTATGGTTTCCGTAAAGGCCGATCTACTGGTGATCTTGCTTTCCTAACCGAATCTTGGTCATCCTCTTTTAGGGACTTCGGTGAAACCTTTGCTGTTGGCCTTAACATATCGAAAGCTTTCAATAGAGTCTGGCATAAATCTTTAATTTCTAAACTACCCTCCTACAGATTCTATCCTCTCTGTACTTCATCTCCAGTTTCTTTTCCGACCAGTCCATTGCTGCTGTAGTGGACGATCACTGTTCTTCTCCTAAAATTATCAACAGTGGTGTTCCTCAGGGTTCTGTCCTATCACCCACTCTCTTTCTATTATTCATCAATGATCTCCTAAATCTGACTCAATGCCCTATCCACTCCTGTGCTGATGACACCACCTTGCATTTTTCAACGTCGTACAACCGACGCCCAACCCAACAAGAATTAAATGACTCAAGGCGAGATGCTATAGGACGCTTAACTTCTGATCTTTCACTAGTTTCTGATTGGGGCAGAGCAAACCTTGTTTTGTTCAATGCCTCAAAAACTCAATTTCTACAACTATCTACTCGACATAACCTTCCAGATAACTATCCCCTCTTCTTCAACGACACTCAACTTCCCCTCTTTTCCACATTAAACACACTCGGTCTATCCTTTACTAAAAATCTAAACTGGCAATTTCATATCTCTACTCTTGTTAAATCAGCTTCCAAGAAGTTAGGTGTCCTATGGCGTCTGCATCCATTTTTCTCTCCCTCTCAGCTGCTTCCTCTGTACAGGGGCCTTATCCACCCATGTATGGAGTATGGCTCTCATGTCTGGCGGGGCTCAACTCATACAGCTCTTTTAAACAGGGTGGAGTCTAAAGCTTTTCGCCTAATCAAGTCTTCTCCTCTAACTGACTGTCTTGACTCTTTAAGTCACCGCCGCAATGTTGCTTCTTTATCTATCTTCTACCGCTATTTTCATGCTGACTGCTCTCCTGAACTTGCTAACTGCATGCCTCCCCCCTTCCCGCGACCTCGCTGCACAAGACTTTCGACTTCTTCTCATCCTTATTCTGTCCATCTACCTAATGCAAGAGTAAATCAGTATCTTCACTCTTTCATCCCTTACACTGGTAAACTCTGAAACTCTCTTCCTTTGTCTGTTTTTCCACCTGCCTATGACTTAAACTCTTTCAAAAGAGGAGTGTCAAGACACCTCTCATACTAAATTGAACTGCCCCCTTTTTTAATTTCTCCTACTATCTTCTTTACAGGGTCTGGCAACAAGCGGGAATTTTGTTTATACTTAATTTTTTTTCCCTTAGCCAGTACCCTTTTAATGTAAAAAAAAAAATAATAATAAAAAAGTTCAGTTGGCATGATTTCAGTTAGCATGATCGCATTTATCCACCTAATTCTCATGAGAAATGGAGCTCAACTGTATTATTAACCTCTTCACTACTATGACGCATCTCGCGCGTCATGGCTCGCCTGTACAGTCATGCGATGACGCACCTCGCGCGTCACTCTCATATATCTCTTCCTGTGGTGGATTTGTGTCTCGCTTGGTGTTCTAGGGAGAGCGTTTGTCTCTCGCATGCCCTACACTTAGGTCTACAGCTTCACCCACCTCCGCTCTCAACCAATCATGAAATAATTAATAATTCAATGCCCCCTATGTGGTAACTCCCCTTGCCGCCAACCCACTGCTTCACTCCCTCGCCTCCCTCTGCTTTTGTCATTCATGGTAATAAGTCACCTGTTCTGCTTTTTTTTCCCTCCTTATTGGTCATGGATAACCTTTCTGATGACAGTAGTGGGGATGAATATACCCCAGACATGGAGGACGACAGTACTGCTGATGATTGTGATCCAATGAGTGATGGTGAACTTGACGTTCCTGAGCAAGAAATGAGAAAGGTCGAGAATGGAAATCATTTAGTTTATTTTTTCTTTCTTTTAGTGAAGCATTGAATTTCCGTTTTTGGATATTTATAGTGAGGTAACGAAAATTACGAGGTTCATCCCTCTGTTTTTTCCTATATATGAGGAATCTGCGACACAGCAGCTGACAATTTACATTATTTTTCCTTTAGTTTTTTTCTTTTCCAAATTCCTTACAGGCTACGGTACATACATAACCTGTTTTATTTTTTATTATCGGAAAAGAGAGTTCCATTGCTGCTTTTTATTTTATTTTACATTTATTTCTTTGTTTTTGGCTGTGGTATCCCAAATAAATTCCATCCCTAAGAAAGGAAGAAAAAGGTAACCTTACGCTAATTGTTGAAACAAGGTATTAGAGCGCGCCCAACATGATGGCGGTGCTGATGTTTATGATAATGTTTCTTTACGTTTTGAAAAATTCAGACTATTGTTTAGTAAAAGTAATATACGTAAAATATGTAGTTTTTCAATTCCTTTAACTACTTACATCTTGAGCAACTAGTGTTGGAAGTAATTGTTGGAGTAATAAATTAAGGACGGGTGAACAGTGAACCTTACCATGAGAAAGGGGGTCGTCTAATATAGCGATAATAGCTCAAAACCAAATTATTTTCCTCTAAAATTGGGAATTGTCTTATATAATCAGTCGTCTTATAGTCCGGTATATACGGTATATATATATATAAATATATATATATATATATATATATATATATATATATATATATATATATATATATATATATATATATATATATATATAGTCATAGACTACACTATACTTGACTGGACACTCGCGACAATCGCTGACAGACGATTTACATTTCGGTCCTATAGATTCCGCTGCTATGGGTGATAACAGATAATACTTCATATATCAGTTCATATTCTACTTAGGACATTGTATTTCATGTCTTTACAATCAGTAATGATTGCTGAACCATGGCTGAACTTAAAAAAATTATTTTACAACTTTTACAAATAGGAAATTAACATAAAGATTACAAGTTTGAGTGAAAAATCGTGTGGGAGTTGTGTATAAAGCATATTGTTTATAGCAAAAATTTCTGGCAAATTCGCAATAATTTCAGAAATAAAACATCACATATTGTGAAATCACCCTTCCTGAATATGATTTGATTGTGATCAAATGTCATATTATCGTTATATCGGCTTGGGAATGAATTTTTCACAACAATTCGTGGCACGTAGCTGAACGTGTGACGGCGAGACGTCCGTATACTATCGTTTATTCAGTATATATGCAACAACAAAAAAATTGCACTTTTTTTTTTCAATGACGTTTTATGAGTATGAGAAAAATAGGATAGACGACAATACAAGAAAACACCCAAATATAAATTTTAATTCGATGCAAATATAGCATTTACTTCTCGCATGACATGATCAAGAGGTCACAAGAAGAAGAAGACCAAAACAAACTTTTACACAAAAGCCAACAACATAAATAGTTCAATTCATTAGTCCCATGACGCTATTATAAATCTCATGGAAAATGTTCATGAGCAGAAGAAGAAGAGAAGTGCTTCCTCCATAACGGCTTGTGTTGTTGATATGAACAGCTAATTCCACAAAGTTAGTGTGACCAGACTGGTAGTCGTATCGCTGTAAATCCAAGGAAAAACAGAAACCAAGCTAGCGTTAGCACCCTTAACTCTCTCTCTACATCAGCTTCTATTGTATACTCTGAATCATGCTTGAAATAAGATTTTAAACTATTTCCAAATATTTTGTTTGTTTTCTA
>JAXIVD010003813.1:0-12500 GCA_036785275.1 Cancer borealis
GTTGTTGTTGTTGTTGTTATTGTTGTTTTGTTGTTGTTGTTATTTTTGTTGTTGTTGTAGTAGTGAAGTTTTTGTAAGTGCTATGTCTAATCTTATATTCCTTTCTTTCTTTTTACTTTATTTTTCTCTATCTCTCTTTCTCTCCTTTTTCTTCTACTTCTCTAACCTTTCTTCCTCTTTCATTCCCGTTTCTGTTCTCTTCCTCCCTTCTTTTCCCCTTTCTATATATCTCTAAATTGTCTTCCTTCCTTCCTTCTCTCTGATAACAATATTACATCCAATTAAACTCTCCCTCCTTCCCCTCCTTTCTCTCCATCTCTCACGAAACTAAAATAACTTCTTCTCTCCCTGCACCCTCTGTCTCTATTTCCTTATCTCCCTCACCAAACTAACCTAACCTCATCTCCCTACTCTCTAACTAACCTCCTCTCACCCTGTCTCCTCATCTCCCTTGACAGTGGGTGATGAGGTTCCCGCGCGTTCCCTGGCGGTCGGTCTCTGGGGGAAAATCATCCACCAACACCGTAATATGTTTATCGGTAATGCAGTTTTGATAGACAAGAACAGCGAGGAGGAGAGGCACGCTAGACCTTGGATGTGGCCCTTGTTGTGGCAGGTAAGGGGAAAGGAGGGTGAAAGGGGAAGGGAGGAAAGGGGAAAGGAGAGTGGGAGGGGAAGGGAGGAAAGAGGAAAGAAGACTGTAAGGGAAGGTAAGGGAAGAAAAAGAAAAAAGATTGAATTTTGTTGTTGATATGCATGATGTGGGAAAGGAAATGTGGTGTTGATATTTTGTAAGATATGAAACTATTACCTCCTCCTCCTCCTTCTCCACTTCTTCCTCTTCCTCCTCCTCCCTACAGGTGCAAACAATGGGGACTTACCTAGTGAACGAGACGACAGGAGAGGAACACTTTGCAGTAGGAATGTCTAACCCTTTCGTCACCTACCTCAACTTAGCATGCCTCGTGGGCGTGCCTCTGCTCCTCACCACCCACGCCTTCTACAGTAAGCGGCGCCCCTGCCAGTGCCCCGCGGCGGTAGGTGAGTGGAGACGGTGAAGGAGGAGGAGGAGGAGGAAGAATGTAGTGTGTTTGGGTGGAGTAGGAAGTTGAATATATATTGTTGAATTCATTTTTTGTTAACCAGCTCTTACTCTTTCCTTTCTTTCTTTTTTTGTTGTTGTCTTTCTTCTCTATCTTTCCTTGATTCCATGTTTTCCATTCCATTCTTTTCTTGCTCCTTTCCTTCCTTCCTTTCCTTCCTTCCTTTCTGTCTTTCTCCATTTTTCCTTAATCCACACTTTCATTCCTTCAGTATTCTAACTTTGATCACATTCTTTTTTCTTTGACTCTCCTTTCCTTCCTTGTGCGGTTTATATAACTGGTTGTTTGGTCCACCCTGCAGAGGATCGCCGGCGTGTGCTAGCGGCGTGTGGTTGGCTGGGGTTATGCTGGGCCATACACTACCTCCCATTCTTCTTCATGAGCCGCGTCCTCTACTACCACCACTACTGCCCTTCTTACCTCTTCTCCTGCATGATCACAGGTACACACACAGGTACACACACACATATATAGACACACACACGTACATGCCCTCCTAATACTAATACTTTCCTAACATTTCCAGGAGTTATAACATCGTGGGTATGCAAGACTCTATCCAGAAGAATGCTTGGGAAGGGACGCGAGACTATACACATTACTCTCCTGGTTATGTGTATGGCGTTGTTACTGGTCTCGTACATCACCTTCTTCCCGCTCGCTACCTTCGTGAGCGGGGTTCAGTTTGAGCCCAACGCCAGACTTAACCCTTACCTGGATTATCTATACGTAGGGCAGCTGTGGCCGGAGTTTGGGTACCGTATGGAAGAGTATATTACGTATTCTTCAACGCTGGTGAGTATGTGTGTATGTGTGTGTGTGTGTGTGTGTGTGTGTGTGTGTGTGTGTGTGTGTGTGTGTGTGTGTGTGTGTGAGAGAGAGAGAGAGAGAGAGAGAGAGAGAGAGAGAGAGAGAGAGAGAGAGAGAGAGAGAGAGGAGAGAGAGAGAGAGAGAGAGAGAGAGAGAGAGAGAGAGAGAGAGAGAGAGAGAGAGAGAGAGAGAGAGAGAGAGAGAGAGAGAGAGAGAGAGAGAGAGAGAGAGAGAGAGAGAGAGAGAGAGAGAGAGTCACAAATCAGGGGAATAGATATAAAGATAGATAGATAGATAGAACACCCCGACGTTGTTAGATAGACCAATTACCTTGTTAGAACTACATCATATATAAAACACACACACACCACACACACACACACACACACACACACACACACACACACACACACACACACACACACACACACACACTTACCCTCCTGTCTGTCATCCTCCACAGATTGAAAAGTGGAATGACAACAACTTTGACAACTCTGATATAAATGCGACTCTTTACTTCACAACTCCACTTAATGTCACCCCGAGGAGCACCCCGCCATCCACCCTGTCGCGGCCTCTACCTTCCACCTCTGGAGTCCTACTGATGTGAGCCACTAGAGGACGCTCCGCCGCCTTCACCACCAGGGAAGGCGTTGAGAGCAGTGTTACCAGAGATCTCTTTTGCAGAATTATGCTAGACTCAATCTAAAATAATGCTAGATTGAGTAGAATTATGCTAAATGAGTGACAAAATTATGGTAACTATAAGGTTTATTTGACCATTTTGAATTACATTAGAAAATAAAGTAACATTTAGCTATATACTTCAACATGGTTACAACTTAATGACATCCGCGGTGCCCAACGTGTCTAGGTTTCTTATCACGTTCACTAATATGTAGTATATCGTAGGCCAAAAAATATAATTATGCAAAATATGAGACGTGCTTTTTGCAAGAAGCGTCAACTGGTTAGACGTATCAGTATTTCCATTACAACTACCTTGTACTGTGATCATTTAGGTTGCAGTGCATAATTGCATACTTTACAATTCTTTTTTTTGTTATACATTGAAAGGGTACTGGCTAAGGGAAAACAAAAACACGTTAAAAAAAATTCCGCTTGTTGCCAGATCCTGTAAAATAGACAGTAGGAGATTGAGTTGAAGAGAGTGTAAAAGTGTAAGGTGTAGTAATGTTATGTAGGTAGTAGAAGAAGTTGTCTTTAGAGGGCAGGCTGCAGCTGCTCTCTTGTGTAAATGAGACACTAAGGGAACCGGGAAGAGAGGACACGGGGAATCACTCAGTCTGCAGCACTGCCTACATCCCCGTAAGTACCTCTCCTGGAGTATTCCACCGGGCGGAAGGTGTCTACTGCCTACTCCTACTCTCCTACACTCTGATCAGCTTTGTTCCAGGCCATGCAGTCAACTTTTTAATTCCGCATCAGCCAACCATTCACTTCAAAAACCTTGTACATATATTTTTGCTCTCTTTGTTTCTTTGTCTTTATTTTCATGGAAGGTGAAACTCGTCCCACTGTCTCTCTCTGCTCTCTTGAACACTGCGGAGAGGCTGAAAGTGATATTTGGACAAATGCAGGAGTAAAAGTAAGCCGGTGCGCAGTGGTACGCCGTACCGGGAAGAAATATACAACCTGTACGCGGGGATACGCTTTTGAAGACAACTTTCATCCCTGGCGATAGGATTTGTTTGTAAATATGAAACGCTCGCATTGCAAATTGGATACCCAATCTCGTGCATTTTCGTCCGTCAGAGTTGGCAGAACTGCCTGAGTGGCTCGCGTTCTCACTTCTCAGTTATAGAGTCAGTTTCTCATGGGTTCTGGACGAAATGAGTGGCGGCCAGTGTCGCGTGCAGGTGTGTATCCTTACATAGGGCTACCAATTTACCATACATCCCGGAGTGCAGACGAAACTGTGGCACTTATAATAATCTCTGCTGTGCCTGGTCATAGGCCACTTACTGTTATATCAAAGAAATTTGTGTAGGACCAGCTTGCCTTCCTATGTTGATGAAAAAGAAATGTCAGACTTAAAAAATTGTTATCAAATATAAATTTTAGGATGAATTATATGTGTATCTAGTTATATATATATATATATATATATATATATATATATATATATATATATATATATATATATATATATATATATATATATATATATATATGTGTGTGTGTGTGTGTGTGTGTGTGTGTGTGGCGACAAGCGGGATTTTTTAAGACTTTTTTTTTTCCCCTTAGCCAATACCCTTTTAATGTAAGAAAAAAAAAGTATATATATATATATATATATATATATATATATATATATATATATATATATATATATATGATTATATATATATATATATATATATATATATATATATATATATATATATATATATATTATATATATATATATATATGATTATATATATATATATATATATATATATATATATATATATATATATATATATATATATATATATATACGTTTATATGCGTCTGAGGCTGTAGCAGTGATTAGCCTCGCACGTTCTCAACATATTCACGAGAAAACCTAAACATTTGAGGCGTCACTATAAAAATCTGAAAACCTACCCCAAATAATAGGCGAGGCAAGTCCATCAATAAGCCTACTGGCGCTAACGGTTAATGATAAAAAAAAAAAAAAAAAAAAAAATATATATATATACACATATACATATATATGCGTATTTCCTACTACACCGGGACAGTCCCGATTTTAAATCCCTGTCCCGTGTGGCGGACAAAAGTGACGACCATCTCAGAAGTGGCGACATCACCTACTGCGCTGCCAGCCCACTCTAAGCCCAGCCGCACCACACAAACATTGCAGCGACTGCTGACCTCACTCTCTCCATCTGTCTCCCTCGCCTCGCCTCAGTCGCTACGTCACCAGACCTTCATCTTCATCTACGATCATCAGTCTCTCAACAGGACACAACTGTTTAATTTCACCCGAAAAGTCTTACCCAAAAGTCGCATGTCCATCCAGAATCTTAATAGTTTTGGTGAGTGTTGTTTTAAACGGTTTATTTTTATATTTTGTGAAGGTTGTGTGGCCAGGAAATGGAGGGAAATTCTGTTTTCCTTCATTTAAATTATTATTATTTAAACTCGATTATTTTCCTGGTCTTCTTATATTCCTTTGTTATTCCTTGAATTTACACTACAATGCTTAATTAAATGATAACTATTAAGGAATATGAAGGGAATTGACTAATTATATATATTTATTTACGTTTTAAAATATGAAGAGAAAGCTTAGAGAGAAAGTGTTACTCTGTTTTGGTGTTAAAATTGTCTGCGTTTTGAGTGCGTTTTAAGTACGATTGAGTGCATTAGGTGTGCATAATCACAGGTGTGTGGCCTAGGTACAGGTGGGAAATTAGCAGGTGTGGCCCCGGAAGTATAGGTCTGTAGCTATATGTGTCAAGGTATTGTACGTACATGTGTGTGTACTGTCTTTGTTTACCTGTGATCTAATAATTGCGTGTGTGTGTGTGTACTTCCTCTTTTCATGTACACCTGTGATCTAGGATTTGCAGTGTGTGTGTTTGTGGGGACGATTTGTGTGGGATTATATTACATCTTCACAATTATGCTTTAAAAAAATAATGGTTATAATATGACATTATTTGATGCATTCTGAGAAGGTTTTCCTTATTACATTTCCTTCGTAAATTCCTAGTTTGTGAGTTATAACGAAAAGTTAGGTTGGACGAGATGCAGACGACAATTTATTTCATACCCACTCGTCATTCTGAAGATGTAAACATTGACCGGGTGTGTTTGTGTGACTTGAATTGAATTAAATTGAATTGAATTTATTAAGTAAGCTTAGACTTTACGTAAAAGTATGGAGCACAGCTCCCCAGTAAAAATATACAAAGACCAAAAATGATGTGCATAATGCATATAATATTACAAAAGTAACTACTTCCAAATGACATACACTGTTAGCTAAGAAACCAATTACCAAGAAAAAAATGTATACATATATGCTTCTACTAATAGTAATTAATAAATTTAAAAATATTGATTTGTTATGCACTTTATTTATCTAAACATGCGGAGCACCATCCTCAAAAATAAAGATAATTTCCTCATCACACCTGAACTTGTACTCTGCATAAATTAAACATATTTGAATTGTGATGGCCTATTTGTATAATAATTTGGTATATACATTTCACGTAACTTAACAATTTCCACATCCGTACATTCAAAAAGAACATAATATTCATCTCCTACAACCCCAACACCACACTTACACACCCTATCCTCTCTGCTGACACCTTGATACCTACCAACATTTACAGGAAGTCTATTATTACAGGTTCTAAATTTAGCCACCAATATTCTGTCACCCTTTGTTAACTTTTTAAAATACTGTTCCATGCCAAAATGTGTCTTATACATTCTATAGTTGCTACATAACGATTTTGTTTCTAAATTATGATGCCAAGATACAAGCCACTGATCTTTCAACTTCTGTTCCGCAGCTTTCTTCACCCATCTTGTATTAGAAACTTCTTGCAACAACCAAATACCAGACATTCCACAATCATTACAAATATTTTTTATACAAGCTAACCATGGAGAAGTATACAGCCCTAACCTATCCAACTGCAGTAAACATTGCTACATTACATAACACAATTTAGTATTTTTGCCTGAAATTTACCTAGACCAGTACCCTATCATTCTACTCTTTATATAAATATCAAGTGTTGTAATGTGTTTATACTAATGTGTTGTATTTTAACAGACCCCTTCGCTGATGCAGCACGTGGGACTGAGGAAGGAGTACAGGATGGCCTCGTGCATATAAGGTATACACACACACACACACTTATTTTTTCATCACTTTTCTTTTTGTTGTTGTGAAATGATGCTTAAATATTTATTATATAATTTTCTTATTTATTTTCTATTGTGTATAATTTTTAGTCAATACTGTAAGTTATATTTTTATTATAACAAATAATATGTAAATGGTTTACTAATGGCACAGCTTACAGGTACGGCAGCGTAAGTGCTCGGTTATAGATGTGGCACCTACCTAACTTTTGGATGCTAAAATAGGAAAAGCTTATATAACTGAACCTAACCGTACCGAACCGTACCTAACCTAACCTTAAAGATGCTTTACCAGATCAATGATAAGGCACAAGTTGTACCAATAGTGGATGACAACACTAGTGCCGTAGCTCTAAGCACTTAATAACTCTTATTATTATATTAACCATTCCCAATTGTTTCAGAATCCAGCAACGTAATGGCCGGAAGACACTTACCACAGTGCAAGGCCTGTCATCGGATTATGACCTGAAGAAGATTGTACGTGCTTGCAAGAAGGAATTTGCTTGCAACGGCACAGTGGTGGAACATCCTGAATACGGGGAGGTGAGTGTGTATGTGTAATTCATTGATTCTTTCATTCTCCTTCCTTCCTTTAGGTTCTACAGCTGCAGGGAGATCACCGAGAAAACATCTGTCAGTTCTTAACCAAAGTGTAGCTTGTTGCAGTGTAATTATTATATTATGTTCATTATTCCTTCCTTCCATCATTAATTCCTTCATTCTCCTTCCTTCCTTCAGGTTCTACAGCTGCAGGGAGATCAGCGAGAGAACATCTGTCAGTTCTTAACCAAAGTTGGACTCGTAAAAGCGGAGCAGATCAAAGTGCACGGCTTCTAATGTTCCACCAACCTCCTCCATCACCACCACCTTGCTCCACCTCGCTCCTCCACCACTATCCTGCTCCATGCTGCCCCTCCACCACTACCAATGCCACTCCACCACCACTGCTACTCCACCACCACCACCACCACCACCACCGCTTGTTAGGTGAAGGAGGAGGAGACAGAGTAGGTGGAGTGGATATTGTAATTGTTGATTAATTACTTACCAGTCTAACAGCAATAACATCAACTACTACTACTCTTATTCCTATTAAACTACTATAACTATTACTACTACTCCTACTACTACTACTACTACTACTATTACTACTTTTACTTCTACCACTACTACTATTTTTCCAGCAGTTTAATTATTTTGAAAACCATTTAATTTTTCACTAACACACACACACCCACACACCTTGTCGCCCCCACCCTGCCCCCAACCGCCTCCCCCCAGTAAACAGCTATCTCTACACCCCGCCCTCCCCTCTAATTGGGGATGTTGGCCCCTCACGCCCCGCCCCACCCCCACCCCCACCCATGTACAGTCTGGATTCACTACCCCCCCTAACACCCCCAATACCACCTACCACTGGCTGTGACTGGCTGCTGCTCCCCCCCCTCCCCTCCACTACCACACCTATAACCTGCTCCTAACCTAACTTCCTCTCCTCCCTCCCACCTCCCCCTTTTCAAGCATGTATGTGGAGGAGTGCATTGACGTGTTCCGAGAGAGAAAATGAGAGAGAGAGAGAGAGAAAGAGAGAGAGAGATGTCTTAGATTATTATTATTATTATTATTATTATTCATTTATTTATTTATTTGTATCTAAAAGGAAAGGAAAATGATGATGTTATTGATATTATTATTATTATTATTATTATTATTGTTTTTTGTTTAATTAGTTCTTGTGGATCTATGACCATTAATATTATTATTGTTATTATTATTATTTTTATTATTGATGAATATGTGGAATTTATTTTGTTTATTTCATGCGTGTGAATTTTTGCTCCCAATATCCTTCCTTCCTTCTCTCTCTCTCTCTCTCTCTCTCTCTCTCTCTCTCTCTCTCTCTCTCTCTCTCTCTCTCTCTCTCTCTCTCTCTCTCTCTCTCTCTCTCTCTCTCTCTCAAATTTCTTCCATCCATCCATTCATCCTTCCCTCCCTCCCTCCCTCCCTCCTTCTCTCTCTCCTTCCTTCCTTCCTTCCTTCCTTCCTTCCTTCCTTCCTTCCTCCCTCCCTCCCTCCCTCCCTCCCTCCCTCCCTCCCTCCCTCCCTCCCTCCCTCCCTCCCTCCCTCTCTCTCTCCTCCCTCCCTCCCTCCCTCCCTCCCTCCCTCCTTCCCTCCTTCCTTCCTTCCTTCCTTCCTCCCTTCCTCCCTTCCTCCCTTCCTTCCTCTCTCTCTCTCTCTCTCTCTATCTCTCTCTCTCTCTCTCTCTCTCTCTCTCTCTCTCTCTCTCTCTCTCTCTCTCTCTCTCTCTCTCTCTCTCTCTCTCTCTCCTGCAACACGCACACATTTTTTTTCATGTTTGATGTTAACAAGAAATACTGCGGTTGTCTGTCTGTCTGTCTGACTGTCTGATGTTCCGATGAAATGATTATAAAGTAAATAATAAAGCCAAGGTTGCCATCTATGCACTTATAGTATACCCTTTTTATTATTTATTTATTTATTTGTTTATTGAAGGAATGGAGAGAGAGAGAGAGAGAGAGGGAAGAAAGGGAGAGAGAAATTTTTTTTTTAACGAATGAAGGAATGAGAAGGAAAATAGAAATAAATAATTCTGGCTGCTACTGCGAGAGAGAGAATGAAAATCAGACGAATATATATTAATAAAACACAATACAGTGATTCCAAACAAATATAATAAACCAAATTAAGTATATAAGCTGAAAAAAACAGCTAAAAAACATTAAAAGTGGTTTAAATAACAGAAAACGATGGAAATGAAACCTTATTGTGATCCCGATAGAAAATTTTGGCGCCACAAGAAGAGGAATTTAGCAGGGAAGAAACAGCTGTTTACTTCAGTAAAGTGTCCGTAGGGGCTTGTGTCTACAGCCGGGGAGGTGACTGGCTATTTTAGCAGCTCTATTTTAGCCTATAGAGCTCCTGCACCTGACGTCACACCCCGATCCGAAATGTCAACAACCGCCATGTTTGTAGGCTACCCGACCAAATTATTGGGAGTGCTGGCGCAGTTGGACTACCACATCTGCGATACATACCGTCAGCAACACATCATGGCGGCACTCTTTGTCGACCTGGCAGGAGCCTTCGATACAGCACCCCACCAAGGGATCCTCTATAAGCTGGCCAACATGGAGATCACTGGACACATCCTGGCATGGGTAAAGGACTTGATCACTGGCAGGTCTTACCGCGTCGCAATGGGGGATTCCACTAATCCACTTCTCCGCCACACCCTATACGAAGAGGCGTGCCGCAGGAATCTATCCTTAGCCCACTCCTCTTCAATGTCCTCCTATCAGATCTTCATACTCCACCACACTCACATCTCCTAGTGTATGCTGATGACATCACCATCGTCACCAGAACAGCAACCCTGGCCCAGGCTTTACTCAGAAGCAGCTGCCAAGTCCCCCAACAATAATCCTGTGCGGTGTGACCGTCCCTTATTCCACCACTCACACCTTCCTGGGGCTAAAACTGGACGGCCCTCGCCTCTCCTGAGCCAGACACGTGGAGTATTTAAAGATGTCCTGCACCAAGAGGCTGGACATCATGAAGAGGATAGCTGGAATCCGCTGGGGAGCCAACCGAGAACTCCTAAAGTATTATCTCGCCACCATCAGGGCCAAGATGATGTATGGTAGCAGCATCTACGGATCAGCCGCACCCACCACCCTAGCCAAGCTCGACCCACTCCAAAATGCTGCCTTGAGGATCTCAATGGGGGCCATGAGATCTTCCCCAGTCATCTCCCTTCACGCAGAAGCCGACATCCTGCCCCTGTCCACACACAGGAGAGAGACGCAATGCCAGCACCTATACCGCAACATGAGTGCCACACCTACATCCACTAACTATCCTGTACACTAACTCAGGTGTGGAGCAGCATTCACCAGTATGGCCCCACAGCTCAAGACAGCCTCTGTTGGTGAGGGCCTTACAGGCACTCAACACCCTCAACCTACCTTTACCACCACCACAACCTCTCAGATCACACTCTCCCATTCCACCTTGGCTCGACCTCAAGCACATGGTGGCCTTTCACATCCCTGGGTGTGCGCCTGGGTCTGACTCCCGATCCCTACTGCCCCTGGTGCAGGACCAGCGAGGAAACAGTACATCACTTCATGCTACACTGCCCACGCTTCCATTCCCACCGCATACTATTACGCAGCCAACTTCTCGCACTGAACATTAACACCTTCGACCTCCCCACCCTGCTGGCTGCGGCAGGCACCCCACCTGACACACGACCAGCCGTCATTCGCCTCACCTGCGCCTTCCTTAGGAAGACGGGATAGCTGCCACGTCTGTAACCTCCACAGGACGACACCAGGGCTCATGGGACCCTAATGTGATTCCGGCCCTAACACAACAACAACAACAACAATTATTGGGAGCACAATTACAAGAAAACACCGTAAGACTTGCATAAAATTGACCATTTCCAACCATGGTAACTACCTGTTGTGCATACAAATGTAACACCAGGCATGGAGAGGTTATGGGGAGGCGTTTTTGCAAAATACCAGCCGACAAAGAAACCTGTAACATGCATTTTTTCCATTAAAGAGAGCCCAGAGCATAAAGAAGCCTCATAAGCGGTGGGATGCCAAAGGCAGTCATTGGCGAGTGTGCAGTGATCACTTTGTTGGAGGTATGTAGTAATGAAAGCATCTGGTCACTATGATAATGTGTTTTTTCTTCACAACTATTGCTTCAGCTCTTTCTTTTTTCTTTTTTCAGGCGGTGGTCACCATGTCTTTGAAGTTATGTTATGTTATGTTGATTAGGTTAGGTTAAATTATGGTTAGGTTAGGTTACAGTTATGTTATGGTTAGGTTAAGTTAAAGTAAAGATTAGGAAGATGACCCAGTCTGTTTTTTGGACGAAGCAGTTTTTTCTGATAAATTTTGATGTGTTTTGAATTAATCTGATGTTTGTTATGCCATACAATTTTTTTCCCTGAGGTAAAAATTGCCACAAGAAAATAAGATTAATTAAAAACCATGAGCAGAAATTAGAGAAAAATTGCTTTAAGTAATCCTATGCCAACCTAATTAAACGTAACTTAACCTATTGGGTCTTCTTACGAATCTTTACCTAGTTTAGGTTTGGTTTGGTTTGCTTAGGTTAGGTTTAATTAGGTTTGCTTAGGTTAGGTTTAATTAGGTTTGCTTAGCATTACCTAAATCAATTATTGTCTTATTGAATGTGATGGTTTTTAATTAATCTGACTTTTTTGTTGCAATTTTTACCTTGGAGAAAAAATTTGTAATGCATAACAAACAAACAACAGATTAATTCAAAGCACATCAAAATTTATCAGAAAAAACTGGTTTGTCCAAAAAACAAACTGGGTCGTCTTCCTAATCTTTACCCTAACTTGACCTAACTATCATGTCTGGCTAATCATATCCTTTCTCATGTCGTGACGTCACTGCAGGAACTCTATAAGCAAACACCATAAGATTTACATAAAATTGACCATTTTCAAACATGATAAATAGCTGCTGTGCATACAAATGTCACACCAGGTATGTAAGGTTATGGAGAGACATTTTCACAAGCAAATCTACCCAACCTATCCTACTACCACTTACTCCTACAAACACTCACACTTTCCATGCACAACACTACACTAGAACAGGCTTCCTCATA
>JAXIVD010003813.1:15000-40000 GCA_036785275.1 Cancer borealis
CGCCATTTAGAAGTGGTCGCCATTAAAAAATGATCACCACTCGATGGCGGCCACTGATGAGGTGAGTGTCATCATTGATCTCATGAAAGTAGCAGCTGTCTACGCTCTCTTGGTGAAGATGAAGATGAAGAGATGTGTGTGTTCTATTTTGACAGCTGCTACTTTCATGAGATCCATGATGACACTCACCTCATCAGTGGCCGCCACCGAATGATGACCATTTCTAAATGGCTGCACCATCCTCCTTCCTTGGACTGATTCACGTCCTACATCCTGTTATGGGTTTCACGTACAACACAATTTGCGTACACGGTTGGTGCGGGTTTAGGCTCCAGATAAATATCCATATCATTGATGGTATCATATATAGCTTCCTCTTCATGTGCTGGTGGCCAGGAGGTGGATGGTTGAGTGGTTGGTTGGGCAGCAAGGGTGTGGCTGGTTAGGTGTGTTTCGAAGGCTGTGGGTGAAGGTTAAGAAGTGGTGAGTGTTTGACTCTATCCTAGACTCTGAAGGGTAATAACTGATAATATATAGTGTAATAATAGTACAAAAACTGCCTTGTGTAGCCTCCTTATGTTCTTATGTTCAATCTATATATACAAAGGAGTCTAAGACTTTGAATTAATGGTCTGGGGGTAAAAGGGAGGAGACCAGGGAACTCGTCTTCTAAAGATACCAGGGTTGGATCAACGGGGATTTGAACCCGGGACCCTAGGCTTGCATACCAGAGCGCTGGACCACTGTACCACCGCTTTCTCTAACATGTTAAGAAAACTTTTAAATTTACCCCTTAAATTAGAGGAAAGTGTAGAAAGGAAACAAGCTTAAAGGAGATTGACTTGAACACGAAAATACACACACACACACTTACATGATTGTGGTACTCTCCTGCGTCGTATTTCACATATCTTGGCTGTTGTAACCACCGTTGTCACCAACATCACTACCACCACCACAAGCACCACCACCACCACCACAGTCATCGGTAGAGACGTGTCTTTGGCCGGGCAGACAGCCTCTCCGTTCATCCCTTTGTACGCCCACCAAGTGATACCACACTTTTGAGGGGGAGCGGTATATGAGAACCGTTTCCACTTGGATGTCCCGTGAGCCACCACACGAAGCTTGACAAGGTCCGGGGAAGTGTTCTGCTGCAGACAAGACCAATGACACTCTCCTGCCCGCATCACACAGTCGATGCTTTCTTGTCCTGATTTTGTACAGAACACTTTCACCGCTAACCAGTGTTTGATCTTACGGAAGCAGCGAGCCTTGTAAGGGAACCACATGTCTGTAGTGCCGTGGATGCCATCAACCTTCACACTCACGCCCTTGAAACCCACGTCGATTTGCAGGAGTAGGAGTAGTGACTGTGAGCGTCGTCCTTGTAAAGATTTTTGATCGACAAGTGTCACGTTTCCTGCGTCGAGAACAACATCGGCGACTGAACAATTTGGGGTTTGGTGAGAGCAAGTGAGGGAGGCAGGGATGGTCAAGTTACTGAGAAAACTTTGAAGAAAATCGAAAAAATCCTGATCTTTGCAGGGTAATAGGAAGGGTTGATGTTCAACAGTGGCAGGCTCCGTGACAGAACATGTGGCCGGTGGCGGGGTGAGTCTCCAGTGTGAGTTGCCCAAACCAATCACCACAACGCCCACCACGCAGTTGGAGGTGAATTTCTTGTAGCACATCATGGTACAGTCACCAACCGTCAACAGACACTGCACGTCCATGGCTTTCTTCATCTGAATGCAGTGCACGACCAGCTTCCACCAGTCTGTGGCGTGAGGGAAGCAGGGAGTATGTAGAGGGAACAACAAAGTGGTGTTGACGCCGCTGTCTCCCAACACCAGCACAATCACGCTTGCAATCCAATCGTGTGGTCGGACGAACAGAACATTGGTACTGTTCTGCAGTATTCCGTGATGAACAACCTGTAGGCCATCTATGTCCACGACGGGGTCAGAGTGGGAACATTCCAAGGATATGGCAGTACCGGGTGTAGCCAGCAGCAGCAGCAGCAGCAGCATCAGCACACCACCTCCTGCCATGACTATAGAAGCTGTTTGTGCTGATGACTTGCAACTACACTCACTAAGGATATCCTGCCCTTTCTTACCTAACACACACACACACACACACACACACACACACACACACACACACACACACACACCAGCATCCGCTCCCCAGAGTCAATAAATTGTTTCTTCACATCACAACGTTGTGTCACGAGGAGACGGGTGGGTAGGGGAGACCAAAGGGAACAGAGGATGGGAATGGGGAGGAAATTAAAGCGGCTGTTGAGTGGGGACCACGGTCTGGAAGATCACGTGCTGGACTCATGATCGCCAACCATTACTCTCTCGGAGAATGCCTTCTTGCTCAAGGAGGGCAGTAACTACTTGGTCATTGGTAAATCTTTGTACCTCGAGCGATATGCGAACTCGAGACTGCTGAGTGACAGGCCAATGTGTGTGTGTGTGTGTGTGTGTGTGTGTGTGTGTGTGTGTGTGTGTGTGTGTGTGGTTATTGGTATGTAGTATAATACATTACTATTACTATTGCTACCACTTCAACCAATACTACAACAACAACAGCAACTACTACTACTACTACTACTACTACTACTACTATTATTACAACTACTACTAGTACTACTACTGCTACTACTACGACTTCTACTACTACTACTACTATTAGAACAACTACTACAACTACTACTTCGCTATGTATCAGTGATGTAAATGTACTACAAGAAAGGGTTCAACACCTGTCGTTCCCAAGCCCCACCTGTTGCTGCTCCCACCTTACCTCTGCTTATCTATGTAACTTATTTAACAAACTTTAACACCACTAATTTTTCTTATTTATATTCTTGTATTTAACGTTATATCTCTCTCTCTCTCTCTCTCTCTCTCTCTCTCTCTCTCTCTCTCTCTCTCTCTCTCTCTCTCTCTCTCTCTCTCTCTCTCTCTCTCTCTCTCAGGATGAGTGTATGGTAGAGAATGAAAAAAAAAGATAAAACCAAACATGATGTAATTTCTTGCATCCGTATACTTTTCTTATCACCCTATTCGTTAGACAAAAGAGCATCGTGAGCCTCAGATATATAAAGGGGACTGTTATCACCTTGCTTCTTCACCCTATATAGACCGTCGCCTCACCCTAGCCATGCCTCGCCTCGCTACCTCCACCCTCTACCTCCTCCTCCTCCTCCTCCTATCCACCGTCATCATCTGCTACGTCGATGCAGGTTAGCGGGAAAAACTTCATCATTATACCTTCGTTCCTGTGAATAATTAAATGTCTATGATGTCGATAAATCAAAGGTTACTTAATTTATGATAACAACTTGAAAGGTAACTGTAGACTTTATAAGTGATGACTATTTTTCCATCTGTTTTAACTTGCAGCAGTAGTGACTAAAAACAACAACTTTTCTCTAAATTTTGTATATATAAATGACCTTTGCATACATGGAGATAGATACATTTTCTATATCCACGCTCTCTTCAGAATGTTTTATTTTCCTTCCCTTCAGCCCCGGGAAACGCTAAGGCATGCCACGAAGGTTATTTCATGTGTGGTGAAGGCTTATGTATCCCTGACGCCTTAGTGTGTGATGGGGAACTCAACTGTGTTACTGGTGACGACGAGGCCAACTGTCTTCAAGGTGAGTTGTGTTGTGTTGTGCAAGAAATAATATAAATAGTAGCTATAGATTGTAATGTAAAGAGAGAAAAAAATGTAAGTAATGTATTGATATATAGTAAGACTGGTAATCTGTTGTGTATATGCGTGTGTTTGTGTATGTATAGTCAATTTTCCCACCTTTTTTTTAAATTCTATTCCAGGGGATGAGAGTGAGTGTTTTCCAGGCTATTTCCAGTGTGCGATGGGCAACTGTATTCCAGGAAGCTTGGTGTGCAACGGGGAACTAAACTGTGTTACTGGCAATGATGAGAGTTTCTGCTGATTCTCCACCATCACCGAGTTTAAGGTTACAGGAGGAATTTTCGTATTTATTTTTGTAGAATTTATATTTTCCTCCTTCTCTCCATCAGAACTCATTGTAATAGAAAGAAGCATGAACACCGATTTATTTGCACCTTTAATCCACTTTATGTAATCATCTGAGTCTATGTAGAAATGTAGTAACTAGAAATACTATAGCTCTGTACACTAAATTTATATTCTAACAATAGATGCATGTACTAATAAAATACAGCTTTAATTCAAGTAACTACCATAACCTTGTATGTGTGTGTAAGTTAGGATGAGAATATAGAGTTACTAGTAATTCAGGTATAGGTAGGGGAGGGAAGGTAAGAAGGCAGGTAAGGGGGGAGAAGAAAATAACAAATAATCTCAAACAGTCTTTATTTTAGCAAAGGAGAGGCACTTGAAGTATAGGAAAAAAAATCACAAGACACAACTCCGTAAAGATTTATCGAATTATAATTACGACGAATTATTAATGGAAGAAATTAGTACTGACAATGTGTGTGTGTGTGTGTGTGTGTGTGTGTGTGTGTGTTCAGGTGACCTTGTACTCTAATTCCGTGATGCCGACAGTACAGTTTGCCTCCTCGTCGTAGTCACACCATTCCTCGTCCAAGTCTAGGTCTGTGAAGGGAGTCTTGCTGTCCACACCCTCACACTGCCATCCTTTCTGTGGGGGAAGAGAGGCTGAAGGGCTGGAGCATTAGAAGGCTGGAGGGTTAGAGGGCTGAAGGGTTAGAGAGCTGAAAGGCTTGACTCACAACACTGACTAATAGACTTGTAGGTTGACTAATTGATTACTGACTGACTGACTGATAGCCACACAAATATATTCACAGTAGAAGCATGAGTAATTTGTAGCAATTTAGATGATGTGGTAATGTGGGTGATAGGAATACAGTAATGATTTGTAACTTCAAATTAACAGATAGGATGACTTTCAAATTAACATGGTATGGTGTATTGTAGTGTGTTTAGGAGTGTTTACTAGTATGTATGAATGAGTGACTGATTATCATTATAGACTCTATTTAATTAATTGAAGACTGATGTAGGATCTTAAGATGAGGAATTTTGGGTTCACATTTAATCATTCACACTATACTTTCTCCACCACATCCTGTCACACACACACACACTCACCCTGAACTGGAAATCAGCCACCGACAGTCCACGGCACTCAAAGGCAATAATGACCTTGAAGTTAGGTACATCATCATTCGTGTACATCTGTTTCTTGTTCATCTGTACATCTGTTGAAGGGAAGCACCGCTGGGTTACAAGTGGTGGTGGTGGTGGTGGTGGTAAAGATTGTTAAATACTAGGAAGAAAACTGACGAAGTATACTTATAAACTTTTACTATATACTATACTTATACTTATAGGAGCTTGGTAAAGATCAGAAACAGTACATAGCCAGATGACCTCAAATTGGGGGTCACTACAAAGGGGTAACATTTATTGATTGATTTATTACCATCATTATTCTTAGTGTGTGTGTGTGTGTGTGTGTGTGTGTGTGTTACCTAGAGTGTTGAGGCGTCCACACAGCTTACACTTCACCACCATGTTGCACGCGCCCCTGGAATGCGGTACATCCACTCTCTCCTCCCCTGACACATACTGCCACTTCTCGCTCACTTCACCACACGAGCCACACCGCGTCTGTAGGGGGGAAGGGAGTTTGTCGACCATTGATTTTGATATTCTCTCTCCCTCTCTCTCTCTCTCTCTCTCACCTTGATGCAGTAGAGGAAGTCGTCCCCCGGAGCTTGTAGGTTGGTCACATTCTCCAGCTGGGCCCTCACCTGCACCTGACTCACCTGTAATTAAGCCACAGGTAAGCCATCGTCACTAGGCACACACACACACACACACACACACACTCACATTTCCTACTTATTTATATCCAGTAATGCATTATGGTGAAGTTATGGTGTAAATTGACAGTTAATTACGATGTTATAAGTTTATTAAATGAATTGTAAGTCAGATCGGAAAATATATATACTATTGTAAGGATGTAGAACGGTTGGATATTTAAGATAACACATGAACAAATTAAGTAAGTGAAGATATTGATATTATAACAGGTTTTATAAATGTCTGTGTGGAAGTAGAAATTGACTGGACATATATGAATGAATAGAATAACAAGTTGCAATACACTTAAAATCATGTGTTAATTTTATCAGATCACAGCTAACAACTATAATATAAAAAAAAAAAACTCAAAACGTAGAACTAGATAGAAAATAATTAACCAAGAGAAAATGAACAGTTTTCTTTGTAGCCATTGTTAGCCTGAGCACAGACAGGCTAGGTGATGATGTACTGCCCGTGTCAAGGACTACTGCCTGCCGTGACACACTGTATAGACACTACACTCACAGGCATTACTCTGAAAATGTGCTGCTGCTGCTGTTGTTGTTGTGGTGTTCCTTGGACGTGGACTTGACTTTAGAAGCACACTCTATCTCGGCTCCTTACTAACTTTTTTCTTTATTACCTATTAACATCATTAGCTATTCGTATGAAAGGCTATATTTTTTCAGATAATTTATTAAACTTTAGTATTATATTTTGGAAATGGATTAATTAAAACATGTAATATTTCGTCCCTCCCTGCATTTCGTCCTTTCAGATCAGAGAAGGTGAGTGAGGCGGAGGTTGTGACGAGGCTCCTCCATATTTTCCCCACGTGTGCCCTTCCCTTGGTGTCTACAAGCATACATTCACGGTAAATCAACTCTTATAACACCCACACACAACACTGCATACATAACACACGCAGATCATGTGTATATTGGCAGATGTTCACTGATATATAGGAACATGTCGGCCGGGCAGATTGTTACCCAGGATGGAGATTCAAGATTTTTCGTGCCTGTATTGAGCGTGCGTGTATGTGTTATTGCAGATGGTGAACCACAGGGTACAGCTGGTCCAAAGCAAGCGGTACTCCACCCCAAGGAGGCCGTTTGAGAAGCCACGTCTCGACCAGGAGCTAAAGGTGAGAAAATAATGTGATAGACCATAGTAACCATAGTAAATTGTCATGTGTTATATCTCGCCACACCGCACTGTTGTTTAGTTATTGTGATGGTGTTTATATGCGCCCCTTCACCTCCCCTGCAGCTTGTGGGTGAGTATGGGCTGCGTAACAAGAGGGAGCTGTGGATTGTGAAGATGTTCCTCGCTAAGATCCGTAAAGCTGCCCGAGAACTGCTCACCTTAGACGAGAAGGATGCTAGGAGGCTCTTCCAAGGTGAGGCTTTGGCATTATCTTATTTATTTTGTATTCAATATATAAAAAAGAGGGTAATATGGAGATAACATTAGCGTCTTCTCCCGTGGTTAATACACGTCAGATATCATTAAAGTTGCAGAATATTATGCAATATATTTCAACTTCCGGGAACTTGTTAAAAGCAAAAAATAAAACAAAATGTAAAAAATGACTAGGCTAACCTATCTCCATATTATCCAACCAAAAAACAAAACAATTAACATGATGCTAAACTAAATAATTCTGACACATCTTGTCGGAGTAACCCTGTCGATACCAAACCACTGAGAAAACCCTACACACACCCTTCCTCTCACCCCTTCACGTCACCCCTAACCCACCCCTCCTTCCCCTTGTACAGGCAACGCTCTGCTCCGCCGCCTGGTGAGGACTGGCGTGCTGGAGGAAGGCAGGATGAAGCTCGATTACGTGCTCGGTCTGAAGCCTGAGGACTTTTTGGAGCGTAGGCTGCAGACTCAGGTGTTCAAGTTGGGGCTGGCTAAGTCAATCCACCACGCCCGTGTTCTGATCAAGCAGGGACACATCAGGTAATTGTTATTGTAGTATGTAATGATGGTAAATAACACGTGATAATTGCTTGGTATTGTGTGTGTGTGTGTGTAAGAAATAAAGGAAGATATACTAATACTATACCACTATTGCAATACTTTAAACTGTTGTGTATTTAGTTTAGTTTGTTGTTTGTCTGTTCCCAGGTAAACAAACAGTAGGTGATGGTGACAGGACAAGTTGTGTATAGAGTGATGCTTAGGATAACACCAGCGGGGCCACTTGCTTGGGCTTGTCCCGGTAATGTCCTGACTGTTCATTAAGGCCACTTGGCGGGGTACTGCCCTGCCAACGCCTTACCTGCGGGGGTGTGCGTGTGCTGCTCAGATGGGGTGAGCTCTCCCGCCCTCTCTAACCTTCCTTCCTTCCTCATGTCTTACCTCCATCCTAACCTAACCTTTCCCTATGCCTTTTCTCTCCATCCTTTCCTAACCTAACCAAACTTTCCTTCCCTCCATTCTTTCCTAACCTAACTCTCCTTCCTCATGTCTTACCTATCCCTCCCTCCGTTCGTTCCCCATGCTTTATCTCTTCGTTCCTCCCTCCCTCACCTAACCTTTCCTTCCTTCCTCCCTCCCTCCCTCATACCTTTCCTGTGTTGAGTTGAAGTGGTAGGTGTGAGGGTGGTAGGATTGATGTGACTGGTTGGGTTAATTGATAAACATTTCTTTGGTTTATCTATTGGTATATTTTTATGTATAAGTTATATTCTTAATTTTGAATCTGGTTTCATTATTGTATGGTTAGGTTTTAAGATGGAATGATAAATTATTGAGGTTAGGTAATTATAGGTTTTTATACTATATTTTATGGGTACAATTTTAATATCTTTTTTTAATACAGCATTAGTTAACTTTTGTACTGGCTGCCTGGATTTAATGAGGTACTTTTCATCCTTAATAATCCAATAAACTATAAGGCAATTAGTGATGAGGTATAGATAATAGTATAAATCTTCACCTTTAGACCTCATAACACCCTTTCAGAGGTATATTACATTATTAATAATCCAATAAACAAGTAATTAGTGAGATATACACAATAGTACAAGTCTCTGCCTGTAGCACCTCATTACACCCTTTCACAGAGAAATTAGTGAGGTATACACACTAGAATAAGTCCCTCATAACACCCTTTTCACCCTAATTCATGTCTCCGTCTAGGGTGAGGAAGCAGGTGGTCAATGTTCCCTCCTTCATCGTGCGTCTTGACTCCCAGAAGCACATTGACTTCTCCCTCAAGAGTCCCTTCGGCGGCGGACGCTACGGCCGCGTTAAGAGGAAGAACATGCGCAAGGGAGGAAGCAAGACCGAGGATGGCAGCGGTGAAGACGATTAGACTGTGACCGTGTGAAGGCGATGAATAAACTCGCTGTGATGATTCATGGTTTTGTTTACCTTGCTCACAGTTATGTATGGGGAAGGAAAGGAAAGGTACACAGGAATTATTATATGGTTGAAAGATGGTTTATAGTTTTGGTTTGTTTATTAGGAATTGTAGCCGTGAATTAATAGATATGAGAATTATATAAGAAAAAATGAAGTTATGGTTGGGTAAGGTTATTATAGTGATAGTTAAGAAGCAAGGGAGTATATGCTCATTAAGCTTGCTTCTTCTTCGGTCTATAGCTACAGAAGGATTTAATTTCATCTTTATACCACAAAGTCACCGGGGTCATAAAAGCAAACCGTCCCGTGAAGCAAGACATTTTACATCACGACGCCATTTCCGTACAACACTTTGTTTACCTTTTTGGCGGTGAGGTGAGACTTACCCATGTGTTCTGTGTTTATTTAACTTATACAGTACTCAGGCATGTGTTGGGTGAAGGTAGGACAGGCAGCGTGGTGAGAAGGGTGTATATTGAAGGTCTTAATACTTCCCTGTGAAGGTAGGGAACATATACTATTCACCTTTCCAGCCCAAAATTATAGCATTGTGTCTGGTTTGTTTGTTTATATTTGGGGCTGGCGCAATAGCGGAATGTGGCTTTTGCCTTAGTTGGGGAAGCCCACCAGATGAGTGAACCTTGGTCTGGAGGATCACGCGCTGGACTATTATATATATTAGCCCTGTGACTCCAGCTCTGGATCATTTACACTATATTCTGTGGTCATTATAATCGAGGTATTTATTTTCTATCTTCACCGCATAATCCATGTTATGTTTCTGGTCCTTTTACACCCAATCCAGGACGTGAAGGGAACACACATCGGTATTATTTTACATCTTCACAATGCTCTAGAGAATTCAGGGTTATATTTTTGCATTACCTGATGCATTTTGAGAAGTTTTTTTTAAATTACATTTCCGTCGCAAATTCTTAGTAAGTGAGATATTCAATGTTTTGTGTGAGATCTTATCTTCGAAAAGTAAAGTTTAGTTTAGTTTAAACAAAGTTCTGTTATTTGTCAATGTAGGTTAAGGTTTGGTTGCATTAATATAGAAGTTATCAAATGTTCTTTATGACCAAAAATAAGGAGTTGGACGAGGAGCAGAGGCAAGACACAGACGTAAACAAACGCCATTATGGTGAAGATGTAAAATTTTACCCACACGCCTCCTCACACTTTCTGGTCATTATTACGAAAGGTGATTAGGGTATCGATAAGATCTGGGCTGTGACCTTCCTTAATAATTACCAACAGCTGTGTGTATTATTAATATTATTCCCGGCTGTGTTTGAAGAGAATGGTGGTAAATAGAGTGTGTGTTAGTAGACGGAAACAGGTGAACACTCAGTATAACCTAACCTATTCAAACATAAACAACAATCGATCACTACCATTCATTATGTTATTAATAGTAAACAAAATCATGTGATGCCATTATTATCACCATTATAATTTCCAGCTGTAGAAGAAGGATGCTGAAGGGTAGCCAGGCCGCCCGTGTGTGTAGGGGCGTGAGGTGGCACAGTGCCGTGTCAGTGCCTTCCTTTGACGTGGTGGTGGTGGGTGGGGGTCATGCGGGCACTGAGGCAGCAGCGGCGGCGGCTAGGATGGGCGCCAACACACTTCTCGTCACACACAAGAAGTCAACAATTGGTAAGGAAGGGGAATGGGTGAAAATGTAAGATTATTTAACCCTTTAATACAATACAAGGAACTACATAACCTTACCACAAACAAAACCTTTTTTTTTTTTTTTACATTAAAAGGGTACTGGCTAAGGGAAAAATAAATTAGGTATAAAAAAAATCCCGCAAAAAAAAATTCCGCAGACTCTCTTGCCTCCTTACTATCACTAAGGAAAGTAAACCACTTATATATTTTTATTTTTTTACCTTTATTTTTTCATTCCTTCTTAGCAAACATTATGAAACCTTACATTTACTCAGTCCTTAGCCCTCAAGCGCCTTTCCATGTTAAAAGTATAAAAACAAAAGGAAAATTAATTAGTGTGCCAATAGAAGTGTGATTGTTGTTTGATGTCGTTCTTAGGTTAGGTTGGGGGTGGGTTAGGTTAGGTTAGGTTGATGTTCTTATGTTATTATCGCAGGTGAGATGTCTTGTAACCCTTCCTTTGGTGGGATCGGGAAGGGTCACCTGATGAGGGAGGTGGATGCACTCGATGGCCTGTGTGCGCGTGTGTGTGACCTCGCTGGTGTACACTACAAGGTATGTCGTGTATGTATGAGAGAGAGAGAGAGAGAGAGAAAATTTGTCGACTTTATATTAAATTTCTCATTTCAACACAAAAAATGTATCTCCTCCTCCTCCTCCTCCTGCAGGTGTTGAACAGAAGGAAGGGTCCAGCGGTGTGGGGTCTTCGTGCTCAGATTGACCGCACCCTTTACAAGCACCACCTTCAGAGTGAACTGTTCAACACCACAAACCTCACCATTACTGAGGGTGCCGTGGAGGACCTCTGGGTGACGGAAGGTGGTGATGGTGGTGGTGGTGGTGGTGGCCGACAGCAAGGTAAGGACTTTTTGTATTACTGTATGCTCTCTCTCTCTCTCTCTCTCTCTCTCTCTCTCTCTCTCTCTCTCTCTCTCTCTCTCTCTCTCTCTCTCTCTCTCTCTCTCCCCCCCCCCCCCCCCCTTAGGTGATCTGTTATCAGGTTTGCTTCCTCCCCTCCACAGTGTCAGGCAGCAGGGTGGCACAGTGCCGTGGGGTGGTAATGGGTGACGGCCAAGCCATTAGCAGCAGTAGTGTTGTTATCACCACCGGCACTTTCCTCCGAGGCACCATCAACATTGGCTTGGAGACTCGGCCGGCCGGCAGGATGGGTGATGAGCCGGCCGTGGGCTTGGCCAGGACACTAGGAGGCTGGAGTTCAGACTTGGTAGACTCAAAACTGGTGAGGAATAATGTGTAAAAAATATCTTGATGTGAGATTTTTATGATTTTTATTTAGCTTAGATTAGGTTGGGTTAGGTTAATGTTAGGTTCAGGGTTGGGTCCAAGTACAAGGAATTGTACAAGTACTTGGACTTAAATACATAGCAAAGTTTACTTGTACAAGTAAACTTTGCTATGTATTTAAGTCCAAGTACAAGTGTATTGTCAAATGCGTACTGGTCCTGTCTAGACGGTGTGTACAGTAGCATGTTACCAATTGTGAAAATACTACATAATTATGTTCCTTTATCCTATATTACACTACAATATCACAACACTCAATGTACATATTTACCCAATAGTATCATTACAAAGTTCAATACAATCTATATACAGTATATAACTTTTAATTAAATACAATGTACTTGTTTGTACTTGAAGGTACTAAGTATTTTTCAAGTACTTTGGGCTTAAGTAGGCTACAAGTACAAGTAACATTTTAAACTCCAAGTACATGTACTTGAACCCAACCATGGTTAGGTAAATGTTAGGTTAGGATTGGTTAGGTTAATGTTAGTCTTGTTTTTTATCTTAGAAGCAATTATAAGAGTTTACATACAAGGTGATGCCTTCCCCTTGCAGGCACACCACCAAGGATTGCCAAGAACACCATTGACTATTCCCAATGCATCGTTCATCAGGCTGACCACACTCCTACACCATTCTCCTTCATGAACCAACGAGTGGCCATCAAGGTGTGTGTGTGTGTGTGTGTGTGTGTGGCAGAGAGAGAAAGGGAAGGAAGGAGAGAGAGTGAATTTGAAGTGTTTAGGTAAGAGTGAAAAGAGATACATTTTCTATCCTGATCATCTGTTGATGAAGTAAGTTAGTAATACCAAGCCATGCAATGTTAAAAGACAGATAAAATAAATAGATATATAAATAGAAACGACAAACAACATAAAGATCCATATGTGTGAAGAAAAACAATATTAACTCTCTCTCTCTCTCTCTCTCTCTCTCTCTCTCTCTCTCTCTCTCTCTCTCTCTCTCTCTCTCTCTCTCTCTCTCTCTCTCTCTCTCTCTCTCTCTCTCTCTCTCTCTCTCTCTCTCTCTCTCTCTCTCTCTCTCTCTCTCTCTCTCTCTCCCCCCATACCCCCACCCCACCTATAGCCAGAGGAGCAGCTGCCGTGCCACCTCACCCACACTGGCCCTGAGGTGGAGCAGCTGATCCGAGACACACTCCACCTCAACAGACACGTGATGGAGGAGACAACCGGCCCTCGTTACTGCCCCTCCATCGAGTCTAAGATCCTGAGGTAAGGTGGAGTTAGTTAGTTAGTAGGTGGAGTTAGTTAGTTAGTAGGTGGAGGGAGGATGGATGTTGATTGATAGACTACACGCTAAGTTCTGTCTTAAGAGAATAGAAGTTTGATAGAATGTGAAGTAGAATATAAAACAAAGTGAAAAAGATGTGATGTAGATAATAATTAATGGAAAAATGTAAAGTGAAAGATGAAAAAATGAAAATAATGGAAAGGAAAAGGTGAAAAAAATAAAAAAATAAAAATTTTAATTAAAAATGAAAAAAAGATAAAGTAGAAAATGAAAAAATAATGCAAAGTAAAAAAAAAGATAAATTATAAAAAAAAAAAATCAATAAAATGCAAAGTAATAAATAAATCAAAGAAAATGAAAAGTAGAAAAAAAAAAAAAAAAAAAAAAAAAACCAATCATAAAATTTAATCATCATCATCATCATCATCAGGTTCCCCGGGCGGCGACACCAGGTATGGCTTGAGCCTGAGGGATGGGAAGGGGGGAGGGGGCGCGGGTCTATCCTCAAGGCGTGTCCTGCACCATGCCGCCCCCCCACCAGCAGGCACTTTTAAGGAGGATACCCGGCCTGCAGCACTGCGAGGTGGTGTGTCCTGGTGAGTGGTGGTGGTGGTGGAGGAGGAGGTGTTGGTGGAAGTGGTGATGGTGGTGGTGTAGGTAGTGGTGGTGGTGGTGGAGGAGGAGGAGGTGTTGGTGGTGGTGGTGGTGGAGAAGGTGGTGGAGGTGGAGGATGATAAATAAATAAATAAAATCATCACCCCTTCCTTCCCCCAACATACAAGGTCACCCGTCCTTCCTTCCTTCCCCCGACACAGGCTATGGGGTGGAGTACGACCACATTGACCCCAGAGAACTGACCCCAGAACTGGAGACGAGCCGTGTGTCGGGTCTCTTCTTGGCGGGTCAGGTCAACGGCACCACAGGGTATGAGGAGGCAGCGGCACAAGGGGTCATCGCTGGGGTCAATGCAGCAGCTAAGGTCAGGTCATGTCAGGTTAAGTCGGCGATGATTTACGATTCATTATTGTATTTCATTTATATTTATTTTTTTGTTATTCTTTTATATGTTTATTTATTATTAGTTTTATATCATTCCTTTATATATCATTCCTTTATATATCATTCCTTTATATATCATTCCTTTATATATCATTCCTTTATTTATCATTCCTTTATATATCATTCCTTTATATATCATTCCTTTATATATCATTCCTTTATCTATCATTCCTTTATTTATCATTCCTTTATTTATCATTCCTTTATATATCATTCCTTTATTTATCATTCCTTTATATATCATTCCTTTATTTATCATTCCTTTATTTATCATTCCTTTATATATCATTCCTTTATATATCATTCCTTTATATATCATTCCTTTATATATCATTCCTTTATTTATCATTCCTTTATATATCATTCCTTTATTTATCATTCCTTTATTTATCCTTCCTTTATCTATCAGGCACTACAGAGGGAGGGGCTTACAGTTGACCGCACTGAGGGTTACGTTGGGGTCATGGTAGATGACCTGACCACCCTAGGCACCACGGAGCCCTACCGCATGTTCACCTCCCGCGCCGAGTTCCGTTTTCTGTTGCGACCCGACAATGCTGACCTGCGCCTCACTGAGAAAGGTTGGTGTGGGGTCAGGATGGGGTCAAGGTCATGGTGGTGGTGGTGGTGGTAGATTATTGTTATTGTTTTTATTTATTTATTTGTTTTGCTATGTATGCGGTATTAATTTTTTTTTTTAGGAATTATTGTGAGATTATGTATATTTATCTCTCTCTCTCTCTCTCTCTCTCTCTCTCTCTCTCTCTCTCTCTCTCTCTCTCTCTCTCTCTCTCTCTCTCTCTCTCTCTCTCTCTCTCTCTCTCTCTCTCTCTCTCTCTCTCTCTCTCTCTCTCTCTCTCTCTCTCTCTCTCCATCCATCCACCCACCCTAACATACTTACCTACCTACCTCCACCACAACCACCTATCTCCACCACACCGCCACACCACCACCACCACGGCAGGGCACCAGGTGGGCTGTGTGTCCGAGGAGCGCCACAGCACCACACAGCACACCCGCCGCCACCTGTCAGAGGCTGTGGCTATGCTGCGGGAGGATGTGAGGAGCTTCAAGGCGTGGGCCAGGCTGTTAGGACGACCTCAACCTAAACCTGCTACTCTTAAGAGGTGAGAGGAGGGAACACACCTTACAAACACACACACATACGCACACTAACCCTCAATCACTCCATCCTTCCGTCTCCTTTCAGTGGCTTACAATTCCTTGGGATCAACTCTTGGAACATCACCTTAGAGGAGATCGCACGTGCCGACCCTAAATACGAACCCTTCTGCAGCGACCCCAGGCTGGCAGAGAGGGTGAAGATAGAGGCCTTGTATGATGCCTTTATAACTGCACAGAAGGAGGAGGTGGAAGGTGTACGGAGGGATATCGGTCTGGCTATTCCTGCTGATATTGACTATGAGGAGTGAGTTGAGGGAGGGGATTAGTGTGTGTGTGTGTGTGATTGCTTTGGTAAATGAGGTAGATGAAGGGTAATGTGAATGATACAAATAGAAAAAAAACGAAAACAAATGAATGAGTGAATAGATAACAGCTATTAGAAAACCACCAAGAATAAGAACAAAACACAAATGAAAATAATTAATGCTTTCTAAAAATCGATGTTCTCTAGTTTATCACATGAGAACTAAACCTTAACTTAACTTAAACTAAAAAAAAAAAAAAAAGCTAGTTACTCCATCACATTATTATTATTATTATTATTATTATTATTATTATTATTATTATTATTATTATTATTATTATTGTTGTTGTTTCTCTTAACAGTCGCACTTTGAACTTATCTAATGAGGTGAGGGAAAAGCTGCAGGAAGCCAGGCCAGCCACGGTGAGTAAATTGTGGTAATAGTAGTAGTAATAGTAGTAGTAGTAGTAGTAGTAGTTGTTGTTGTTGTTGTTGTTGTAATTATATCTTATTCACTCTTTCTCTTGCTCTTTCTTTTATCCTTTCTCCCTTCCTCCTCTTCACCACACTTCCTAACGCTTCTCTCCTCGTCCCTCGTCCTTGTGCCGTTACAGGTGGCAGCAGCGTCACGCCTTGAGGGCATCACAGCGGCCGCCATCATTAACCTTATGAAGTTTGTGAGACGCAAGGAAAACAAATACTCGGATATCCTGTAGAGATAACGAAGACCTGACTTAAACCTCCTGTAGTGACACCTAAAGGGGCTAAACATAGAGCTACAGTACCTCTAGATCCTCTTTGGTCCTCGTCATCACACACACACACACCGTCATCATTATCATCATCACTACGTACCCTCATCATTATTAACTTATTACCCATTGCCAGTTATATATATATATATATATATATGTGTGTGTGTGTGTGTGGTGACATCATTACAGTTGTTACGTGTACATATTTTATTTTTCATTTTTATCCTTTTATTGTCATTAGTAATTTGTGTCATGTATTTAACTATCAATAATAATACATCCCTTAAATATAGCTAGCCACATTATCTCCTCATTTCTTTCCCCTTATGAGTTTAGTTTTTATTTCATACATGTACAAAAGAGGAATGTATTGAAAAAAACAAAAAAAACTGCCCGTCTATTCCAAGCCACCCAAGCAAAACTTTATTTAACCACGCCTCTTCTCATCCTATCCCCACTACATATCCTCCTTCTACACCTCTTTCTATTTTTTCCTCTGTTATTCCTACTCTTTATATTTCTTTGTGTCCTACGTCTTTATTAATGTTTTCTTTATCATATTTAATCTATCCAGCTTCCTCCCAGCCTTGCCTTGCCATATTTAACGGGACATGATAATACTAAGTAATTACTTTTATTCTTTAGGATACCGGCAATACAAGTAAACCTTTATTTCACTACTTGTTTTATTGCCCTAAGCCGGTTTTCCATTTACAGAAGAAAAATAAGAGAACAAAAAATGTGCGCAAGGCGATGCTCTTCTCGTGGCCAGGTAAACAACAACACAAACGTTGCCAACTCGTGCATTTACACTAACACGTGACAAACGGGGACGAGGACGAGGACGAGGACTGGTGAGTACTGAGTAGAGGGGCGAGGGTGAAGCCAGGGTGTCATGCTTGTTAGTGAAGGGCATACTGAGGGCTGGATTAAGCTTACAGTGGACCTAGTCTATCCACAGTTTTGGGCCCTACAGACCTTACACCGGGGGGAGGGGAGGAGGTCTGGAATATTTAGGTATTTCTTTACAACTACTGCTCCATCTCTATTATAGATATGAAGTCGTACGTACTATACACTGTACTCAATACATCTGTGAAGGCTTCAGGCGGAGCTCACCATTATTTACCTCGCAAAACGTCTTTGAAGTTATGTTAGGTTGGTTTTTCATAGTTATATTAAAGAGGTGGAGCATTACTTGTAAAGAAATACCAAATTTTGATATTTATGAACTTTTTGGTACATTTTGAAGCCTATTGAAAGACCACAAGATACATTATCATACATATCAGTGAGGCAGCTGATCCTTTGTGATAAGAGTCCAGAGCTTGTTAAACTCTACACATTTGTCTCTATGCATATTTGGGTGTGCGTTGTGGCAGTGTTTCAATGATGATAATGAACATATCATCAACCAAAGGAGCTATACAGGCTTTGTGTGGCACCATGAGAGAGAGAGAGAGGGAGAGAGAGACTGAAAAAGTAGACTGATATATAACATCACCCCACCCGTGTTAATACAAAACCTTCCTTAGATGTCTGGCGCTTACTTCATCCACATTAACTCACTCACTCGCATCACAGGAACTGGAGATGCGAGCAGTACCTTGAGGCATCAGTACAGCCTTGACTACTGATGCTGCAGAGGCTGGGCCGAGGCTTGCTGAGGTGAGCACTGAGCACGGCAACAACACGTAAGTTAGAAGACACACACATTATTATACACTCCTTATCCTTTACCATTACTGATTGTGTTGAAGGTTGGACTGGATTGAGTAAATATTCGTTTCTGGAACCACGCACTATTTTAGACATTTTTTTTCTGATAGATTGTGATGTGTTTTGAATTGAATAGTTTTTTTTGTAATAGTTAATCTGATGTTTGTTTGTTATGAATTGTACTTGTAGACGTTAGTTAAGAGTAGCTATGTACCTATGATAAGGAGCTGAAGAAGAACACAACGAAAATAATAAAATAAATAATAATAATAAAACGTTAAAAAAAAATAGAGAGAAAATAGAAAAAATGACATGATAGTATATATTTACATTAAGTTTATGTGTATGTGTGTACGTATATATGTGTGTATATATATTACATACTATCAACACTATATTACCATACTCGAATGCCCTTATTCTCTCCTAAACAGTCTTAAAAAACATTCACATCTACGAGGGAGAGGGAGGAGAAGGATGGCTACAGGAACACCAGCTGGGAGTGGCGTGGGGGAAGGGGACGCAGCAGCAGGTGGTGGTGGTGATGAGGTGGGGTTTGTGGTGGACACGCAGCCCTACACCACAGTGACGGAGGGAGGGGCTGAGGTGCTCTTCCCAGCCTCTCATGATGTGTTCTATAATCCAGTGCAAGAGTTCAACAGAGATCTCAGGTTAGCTAAGTGGGTTTTTTTTCTCTCTCTCTCTGTTTCTCTTTCTCTTTTTCTCTCCCACCTTACACACCTTTCCTCCTCCAGTGTGGCTGTCCTGCGGGTGTTCGCTGTGGAGCACAAGAAAGCGGAGGGAGAGAGGAAGGAGAGGGAGGAGGCCAAGGAGAGACGGAGACAACAGTTCGTGGAGAAACTTACCTCCGCACACCACACCGAAGGAGAGAAAAAAAACAGCGAGGTAGAGAGTGGCAAAGAGGTGCAAAGAAATGGCAACCTCACAGCAAACAAAGAGGTAAACAAAGAGGACACAGACACACACAGACCTACTAGTAACAAGGGAAGTGAGGAGGAGGAAGAGGATGATGAGGACAAGAGGAATATAATAATAGGACCCACAACCACCACCACCACCACCACTAGCACTAAGGGTGAAGGAGAGGCAAGGAACGAGGACAAAATAACCCTTCTACAACCTGGGATGAGAGACGAGGATGGTATACGCATCTTAGAAGGTCTTGCTGCCTCGGGTCTGCGTTCCATCCGCTACGCACGTGAGGTTGGAGGTGTGAAGGAGGTGGTGGCGAATGATATCTCCCGACAAGCTTTAGAGTGTATGAAGAGGAACATTGAACATAACGGAGTGAGTCACCTGGTCAAGCCCAGCCTTAACGATGCCAGGTAAAGGAATGATGATAATGATAATAATACGTAAGGAATGATAATAATGATGATAGGTAAAGGAGAGAGGGTCAAGGTGTTTCAAGTGTTATTTTTTTTATGTGTACTGTAATATATGAGTAACTATGTGTAATTTAGGCTTCATTCCCACATGCTATTGGTCATGACGGCAGTGTGATAGGATTCTGGTCCAATTTTACATCTTCATTCACCCCAAAAATCAGTACAAATGCATGTAAACACCATCAGTTTCCACTCAGTTCCTTACACAAACATACATACATACATACACAGATCCATACATAAACCATCATTTAACCTTTCCTCTGTGGCTTCTTGCTGGGTTACGTACACAAAGGTTGGAACAACAGACGTAATATTGTTTGGTTGGTTTATTGCTGCAGCGTTGGTTGTACACAAGTAGACAGAAGATGAGTGTGTGTGATGTCTGGGGAGCCCTGACGTGTGGTGTGTGTGTGTGTGTGTGTGTGTGGGTGGGTGGTGATAGACTGCTGGTGGACTGACTCGGCGGTCATGTGGGTGAGGTCAAGGAGTTAATCTCGACCTCAGCCGTGGTCTCTTGGGAAGTAATTATAGGCTCAACCTCTGGATGTGTGGGAGTGTATGTGTGTTGTCACCACCTCTCTCCAAAACCACACTAAACCAATACACAAACAAAGACACACACACACTAACCCCATACATACCCTTACCCTCCCCCCTACAGGATGGTCATGTAAAAAAAGCAACATAAACACACATTAACACCAACCTAACCTCATCTAACCTACCCTACCCCACCCCACCCCACCCCTATACCCTTCCCCTACAGCATGGTCATGTACAAAAAACAACACACAAACACACACATTAACACCAACCTCACCTCACCTCACCTAACCACCTCACCTAACCTAACCTACTCCTACCCTCCCCCCAACAGCATGGTAATGTATGAAAACCGAGCACCAGAGAAGCGATTCCATGCCATTGACCTTGATCCCTACGGCTCCCCCAACGCCTTCCTTGACGGGGCCGTGCAGAGCGTGGCCGAGGGTGGAATTCTGCTGGTCACTTGCACGGACATGGCGGTTCTTTGTGGCAATTCACCCGAGACTTGCTATGCTAAGTATGGAGCCGTGTCACTCAAGAGCAAAGCCTGTCATGAGATGGTGAGTGTGTGTGTGTGTGTGTGTGTGTGGTGATGAGATATGAGATGCACCTGTGTATTGAGATGATATACACAACACCACACACAACACCACAACACCGTAACACTCACCCTTTGGTCTTGACACTGTGCCAGGCTCTGAGGATTGTGCTGCAGTGCCTAGAGTCTCACGCCAACCGCTACAGCCGCTACATAGTGCCGCTGCTGTCCCTGAGTGCCGACTTCTACGTGAGGGTGGTGGTGAGGGTGTTCACTAGCAAGGCTAAGGTGCAGGAGTCATTTGCTAAGGTACAGGACAGTGTGGTGTGTTCTCTCTGTGTGTTTTCTCTCTCTCTCTCCCCCTCTCTTTCTGTTTTTTTTCTCTCTCTCTCTCTCTCTCTCTCTCTCTCTCTCTCTCTCTCTCTCTCTCTCTCTCTCTCTCTCTCTCTCTCTCTCTCTCTCTCTCTCTCTCTCTCTCTCTCTGTTTCTCTTTTTCTCTCTGTATCTCTATTTACAGTAGTTAAGTTTATAACGTCCTGTTTTGTTTGCTTTGGTTACTAAGCTATTTTTGAGTTATTTTTATGATGCACAACCTTGTTTGGTTTAATGTTTCTATGTGTTGGTTAATCTGTTATGATTTGCTTGTGTGTCTCCTTACACTCGCGCCCCCCCCTTCCCCCCATTCAGGTGTGTCATGCTAAGCATTGTTGTTGTTGTTGTTGTGTTCAGGTGTCGTACGTGTACCAGTGTGTTGGGTGTGAGACTGCCACCCTGCAGCCTCTGGGACGCATCATCCTCAACAAGAAGAGCATCAGACGCCAACCATCACACGGCCCGCCCGTGGCCGAGTCCTGTGCCCATTGTGGCCATCGTCACATGGTGGGCGGCCCCATCTGGTCCGCCCCCATGCATGACCGAGACTTCCTGAGCCGGCTGAAGGAGTCCCTGGTGAAGGAGGACTTTGGAACGTACCGCCGCATGCTGGGTATGATCACAATGATGGAGGAGGAGCTGCCTCACGTGCCTCTCTACTACGTGCTGGACCGCCTGGCCCGCGTCGCCAGCATGAACCTGTGCAAGATGGTACAGTTCCGCTCGGCCCTGCTCAACGCCGGCTACAGAGTGTCCCTCTCACACGCCGACCCTGCCTCCCTCAAGACAGACGCCCCTGCCAGGGTGGTGTGGGACGTGGTGCGTGCCTGGGAGAGGCAGCAGCCTGCCAAGAAGACACCCATTCCAGCAGACCACCCGGCAAGAGTCATCCTGCAGCAGGACATCAGCACGGAGATCAGCTTTGACCTGCACCCCAACGCCAACCCTGAATCACGCAAGAAAGACCTGCTCAGGTTCCAGGTGAAGCCGGAGAAGTTCTGGGGCCCCAAGGCACGGGCAAAGACCAGTCTTCTGCAGGGCACACTGGAGGAGAAGAGGAAAAGTAACCAAGGCAAGAAGAGGAGGCAACCACCCGCCCACCCACCACCTCACACCAAACACCCAAGGGAACAGTCACCCCTCACCACCACCACCACCACCCCCACCACACCCAGCACACCCCACCAGGACCAGGAGGTGGCATAGCAGTGCAAGGTAAGGTGTGACGTGTGTTATCTTGGTGTAGTTGTCTCCCCTTGAAGGCAAGTGGTGCCTCACTGCAACTCAGTCATCATTAATGTTTTCAACTCATTCACATTTGTTTATGAAAGAAACATTATTCTAACACACACACACACACACACACACACACACACACACACACACACACACACACACACACACACACACACACATAAACAGTAGTTTTTCATAGTCGTGAAAGACCATTAATACATTTTTTATAGAAACTCATTTTAAGAAGTATTATGATTGAGTATATGTGAGGATGTGTTTAGTGTTTATCTGTTATTCATTGTGAGTGGTGAATATGTGCTTTGTGAATGGTAACACGGAGTCATTCCTAGGCTTTGTGGGTGTTACCAAAGCAGATGTGGATGTGATCTTTATTTTCAGCAGATTAATACAGGTTTTGTTTTTGGTTTGAAAAGCGATACCAGACTGGTTGTTGCAGACTCATGTGATTGTGTTCTTAAATATTTATGGAGTCACAAGAAAAGTGTTGGGGATGAATATTCCTGATGTAAACAATGACAGTTTCAAATTCAGTAGTAAATAGTTATAAAAGGTAAAATTTTACATCTTCACCATAATGGCGTTTGTTTACGTCTCCATCTTGGGACTGCACCTCGTCCAACACCCTACTTTTGGTCATAGAGAACATTTGATAGTTTCTACATTAACGTAACCTAACCTATATTAACCAAACCTTAACCTACATTGACAAATAACAGAACCTTGTTCAAACAAACCTAAACTTTATTTTTCGAAGATAAGGTCTCACAGAAAACATTGAATATCTCACTAACTAAGAACCTGCGACGGAAATGTAATTGATGAAAACCTTCTCAAAATGCATCAGGTAATGCATAAATAAAACCCTGAATTCCCTAGAGCATTGTGGTGAAGATGTAAAATAATACCTTATAAAATTAAACCTAAACCTTGAATTGCATGAGTGTGATGAAATAGAATAGTTTGAGCATCATTGTTTTGAAAGGCTGACTGTGTTGATGCCGGTCACCTTATGTGAATGATGGCAGGTTGTCAAGCAGCACACTCATATAACACATTCCTGGCCTCAAAGGTGCACTCTAACGACCTCATCCCATGGCTTCTTTGGCTCATCCTCTCACGCCTTCGTTTCCACTTCAAAATGTTAGACGTGTGTATGTGTGTGTGTGTGTTGCGAGCAAAACACACCCTCCGGCCTCCAAAGCGTTGGCCTAAAACTGTTAACAGAATAATACATTAAATTTGACTTGGTTCAAAGTGTACACGGACACAGTTGAGTGTGGTGGTGGTGGTGGTGGTGTAATGGCTGCAGGTGCAGGAGGCACAGCTGATGTCTGGTGCAGTGTTGACAGTGAGGCAGAACAGCTGTGTGTCGTCTCAAATAGAAGTACATACTCTTGTTATTTTTATGGCATACTCTTAAGAAGGTGATGTCATGCTTTCAGAATTATATATAAAACAAAAAACGAGCAATGGTGTGTTTTATTGATAGTTTCGGTGTCCTGCCATTAGTGAAGATTTTAGCACTGAATGGCATGGCTAATAGTTCTTCTGTCATGATAAATAAAACATTAGTATAGTGTTATCCATGCAAGTTCGCTGTATTCGTTGTTATCCTTTTGCATTGCCATCAGGAGACACGACGTTGTGATTATATTAATAAAAACACTAAGGACAGATTGGTGTTTAGCTTGACAGATAATATCGAAGAACCGATTCTCATGAGATTCGGTGTCATTTTCATGAAATTTTACAGAGAAGCCTCCCTTCCCTCCCCCTAAAGAAATAAAATATATAAACTTGTGATTTTCACAAAACATAATTTTTCTCAAAGTATGGAAGTAATGGGAAAAGTGATCAATCAGATGGAACAAGTCAAGCTTAACAAACTTGTTCATATGCTAACATTTATTGCCATTACAAAACAGAAATGGAAATTAAAATGTGATGCTGGTGCGGTAACTCAGACAAATTTTGAAAAGCCTTAGGCCTTCGTAAATAGTGCTTACATATTCAACTTTCCAAGCTTTTTAATTAATTAATATTATTAATTAATTAATTTATTATTATTATTATTATTTTTTTTTTTTGTGTGTATGTGTGTTGGTGGTCGTGGTGATCAAAGACAGCCCCTCCTGGAACAGAGTGCCAGGCCGGTGCTGCTGCAGATACAGTCGTTGCATTTCCTCGCCCACGACAGGTTTCCTTTGCACTCAAGGGTCTCCGTCTTATCTGTAACAACCATTTCACAAAGTTAAACGGAACAACTTCATATCATTGTGTTCACGAATTTTCCACAAACATTCAACACTATCATTACCATCACCACCCATTACTATTTGACCCTCTCACCCTCCTTCACCTATTACCACCCACTTTCAGTAGTCCTTACCAGTCAAGCACTTTGGCTTCAGAGCACAGTTTG
>JAXIVD010003814.1:0-10000 GCA_036785275.1 Cancer borealis
ATATTAGATTTTTATATATATTTTTTTTTTCTTATGTTTGTTATGTTAATGCAGATGATTTTGTTTCTAATTAAGTTTGTGATATATTATGTAATTTAACTTAACCTTAAATGACTTTTTGAAGCTTACTCGTTGATGTAAAGGATTTTGTCTCTGTTTTTTGTCATTCATTTTGTATTATAGTGTTGTTTTTATTTGTTTATATAAGTGTTTTTTGTAGCGTGGGTTGTGTCAGTTTCATTTCTGTATTGAAGGAGTATATTTTTTATTCTGAGTGTGTGTGTGTGTGTGTGTGTGTGTGTGTGTGTGTGTGTGTGTGTGTGTGTGTGTGCGTGTGTGTGTGTGTGTGCGTGTGCGTGTATGTGTGAGTAGAAGCATTGACGCGTGATGCAAATGTAATCATAATCTTTACTTTCCTCTCTCTGCCACACACACACACACACACACACACACACACACACACACACACACACACACACACACACACACACACACACACTCACAGACACACACAGACACTCAACTGAACACTAGGTAGATGCACAACTTTATTACAAGAGAGAGAGAGAGAGAGAGAGAGAGAGAGAGAGAGAGAGAAGAGAGAGAGAGAGAGAGAGAGAGAGAGAGAGAGAGAGAGAGAGAGAGAGAGAATGAAAAATGATGAATCTTAGTTAGTGACTCGCATTCATGATGTAACTCAATACTCTCTCTCTCTCTCTCTCTCTCTCTCTCTCTCTCTCTCTCTCTCTCTCTCTCTCTCTCTCTCTCTCTCTCTCTCTCCTCTCTCTCTTGCAGTAACTCATTCCTTTCCAGCCTATGATTGGAGATTTTTTTTTTTTTTTCTTTGCCTTGAAATCGATTCCTCCTTCAACCTACTAATTACTAAAGTACAGGGAGGAAGAGGAAGAGGAGGAGGAGGAGGAGGGAGGAGGAGGAGGAGGAGGAGGAGGAGGAGGAGGAGGAGGAGAGGCAAGAAGAGAGAGAGAGGTTGAGGAGTGTAAGTCGATAGAAGAAGAAAAAATTAACTCACAGTTTAGAGAGAGGGAAGGAAAGGAGGATGAGAGAGAGAGAGAGAGAGAGAGGAGAGAGAGAGAGAGAGAGAGAGAGAGAGAGAGAGAGAGAGAGAGAGAGAGAGAGAGAGAGAGAGAGAGAGAGAGAGAGAGAGAGAGAGAGAAAAACAGAATAGTAATAATAATAATAATAATAATAATAATAATAATAATAATTCTACACAAACTAGAAATAAAAAAAATCATCTCATTTAAATAACATCAAATACAAACAAGACACACATACATAATTAAACTAACGGTGGTGAGCGGTTAGGAGCGTTGGTGAGGAACAGTTAGGAACAGTATTCTACCTTATCTACCTTGTCTACCTCAATGATTAGGACAGGTGTATATGTGTGTACCTGTGGTGATGTAGATGTTCCAATTACTGCTCTCTATATCCCGTGGTGGTGATGAAAGAGAGAGAGAGAGAGAGAGAGAGAGAGAGAGAGAGAGAGAGAGAGAGAGAGAGAGAGAGAGAGAGAGAGAGAGAGAGAGAGAGAGAGAGAGAGAGAGTGAAGGTGAGGTACAGGGCAAAGCATGAATGATAAAGGAAGGAAGAGGGGAAAGAGGGGAAGGTAAGGCGTAGGATTGGAAGGAGAAATGTAGAGTAATAAAAAGAAAAATGAATGAAGGAATGAGGAAGAATAGGAGGAAGTGAGGATAAATAATGTTAGAATGAGAATCGAATAAAGGAGAATGAAGAAAATGAAAGAGAGGTGAAGTGAGTTAGTAAGTGGAAAAAAGAGAGAAAGAGAGATAGGGGGAAAGTAGGATGAAGGAGAGAAGGAGAGAAAATTTGACAAGAATCCAGACAATTGTAGATGAATTAGTGTCTGTCTGTAATTATGAGTTCTAAGGCAATTATATAAATGGCTTTTCTTTTTTTTCTTCTCTCTCTCTCTCTCTCTCTCTCTCTCTCTCTCTCTCTCTCTCTCTCTCTCTCTCTCTCTCTCTCTCTCTCTCTCTCGCTCTCGCTCTCATTGCACCTGTCTCTAATTAACCAGTAACAGTGACAATTTGAGTTTTTCTGAACGTATCTTTTTTCACAATATTTCGTGTTAGAAAAGTATTACTCAAGCAAGAGAATGTTCAGAATTACACACTTCGCGGTATAGTTTCGTGTATCTCAAAAAAAAATAAAGATTCCTGAAGTGTGTTAGAAATAAATCAGAGGGGAGGGTGGGAGAGAGAGAGCACAAAAAAAGAGAAAGAAAGATAGTGATTCTAGTAACAACTCACCTGGTCCCCTCTCTCTCTCTCTCTACACACACACACACACACACACACACACACACACACACACACACACACACACACACACACACACACACACACACACACACACACACACCCGTACCCAACCACACCACACTTCAACAAAACAGATCAATGCACAGAAACACGAAAAATTCCATAATCGCATAACAGACTACCAATACGAGACACTGGGACGCACAGTTCTTTAAGTGTGAATAAAGTAGCGTGTGGGAGGCGTGTGAATGGATGGAGAGGGGAGAGGAGGGATGAGGGGAAACATGGGAGTGTGTGGGAGTAAGGGGAGTAAGGGAGGAAAGGGGGAATCTCACATTGCGTGTCTAAATCGTATCTAGCGCGTCGGAGAGGTTGGATGAATGGTTCTTGGAGTGTGAGGTTTGGGCTGGATTCCTGTTTGTGGCCGACGCAAACACCGCACGCTGATGTGGGGTTGGGGTTGGGTGGGGTGGATGAGGGGGCGGGGGTGTGAGGTAAATGCCCTCTTGTTTTACCAATTGTTGTTATCTGTCTGTTTTCTGGGACTGGAAATGTGATTGGGCTTCTTTCTATTTCACGACTAGATCCATCCACGCCCTCTCGCATGCTAGGTAATGCCAGTCCAGCAGGTTACACCCCGGGAAAGTTTTACAAGACCGTAATGTAGCCTCGAGGGTACAGTGAAGTTAAGAAATTTATACACATCCGAGAAAGTAAGCATGTCTAGCTGCAGTTCTGTGATTTTTCATTACCTCGAAATCATGAATAACTTGAGAGTGTCAGGTGAGGACTTACAGGTGACCTTGAAACAGACTTTTTATATTACCCAACGATACACTTTTTTTTGGAGTGGTGGGGGGCTGGAGGATTGTTTTTTCGTCTTCTCCACTTCCTCATAGCCTCATAACCTCTTCTTCCTCCTTCCTCCTCTTCCCTCGCAGTAATCATGAGGTATAGTGACGGAGAAGCTTGGTGACAGAGCTATCAGGCAGCGTTGACAACCCTCCTTCGCACCTTCTCGTAAGTCATGCCGCTCGGATCCTCGCTTGGGGCTCTTATTACCTCGGTGGTTTTATGAGCTGCCTCGCTGGCCTGAGTTATCGCATCTCCTTCCCTTCCTCGTCGCTAAGGGTGTGTCTCCTGGGTGTGATGAGAGACCAGTGTACGAGGATAGGGTAGAATGTATTGTGTTGAAGGATAGAATTTGCGTAGATTGGTTATAGAGGTGATAAAGGGTGTTTCATGTTTGTTTATTAGTGGAGTTTAGCTTAGTTATGGAAGGGTACGAGTTTAAAGGGAGTGGTTAACGTAGAATGAGGTGTTAGGAAGGTTGTTAGTCTAGTTAGCAAGGTGTGAATGGGCTTAGTCGTGCTGTGTGTGTGTTTCAGTGTGTTATAGTGTGAAAGAGGTAATGAGTGCGTTTAAGGCAGTGGTTCTTAACCAGGGGTGCTCGGGGTGCGAGGCCGGTTCCTCAGGGGTGCGAGGATGTCTATGAATAATTAAAGCAATATATATTTTTTATAAACGCATGCTATTTTTTTCTGCAAAAAAAAAATGTAAGCTTTATGAATGCAGATTAAATTAAAACAAAAAAAAGTGGTTGTGTTATTAATAGACATCACATCAACTTTGTATTTTAGCATTTTTTTGTATTTCAGCAATCAGGGGGTGCGAGAACTGACTGCTGGTTTGAAAAGGGTGCATATATTGAAAAAGGTTAAGAACCACTGGTTTAAGGTAAGGAATAGTGCGTTTTAAGGGAAATAATGCGGATTTAAGGATGAAATAACATGTTAGTTAGAGAAATATTTTGCTCAAGAATTAAATAGATAAGTTTAGGATAGAAATAATTTTTTTAAAGAAGAAATTTGTATTGTGAAAAAATACAGTGTTACCAGGAAAAAAAAGAGTTGTTTTTAGGGAAGAAATAGATGAGTTTTAGGAGAACAGGGAACATTTTCAAGGAAGGAACTAGTGGATATGAGGGGGCGAGGAGGCGTGGTCTGTGGGGGGCGAGGGGGCGTGGTCTGTGGGGGGCGTGGGAGGCATGGGGGGGCGTAGTGGGCGTTGACCCCTTCGCTGGTCCTCTGGTTTAAGTAACTCATCGATATTTTGTTTCCTCATTAAACTTTTTTGATCCTGTTATTTTTTTCTTCTTTTTAGATCAAATGACGTTGTTTTATTCCAGTTTTCCAGTTTTGCAGTTTACAGTACACGAGTTTGACGGAAGCTTTGATGCATTTGCGAACACTGTTTGTTTTTTTCCTAGTCATTTTTTTCCTTTTTTTGATAATGAGTCGAATTTCAGAACCCATTTTGTCATTTTTTTTATTTCATTTTCTTCATAATTCTTTTCTTTTCCTAAATTTATCGCGACGAGTTGTTTTATTTTTATATCTATTTCCTTCCTTTCTTCCTTTCTTTGTTTTCAAAGTGGAATATGACACTTGCTAGAGAGAGAGAGAGAGAGAGAGAGAGAGAGAGAGAGAGAGAGAGAGAGAGAGAGAGAGAGAGAGAGAGAGAGAGAGAGAGAGAGAGACCCCACCACCATCACCACCACCACCACCACCTCTCAGGAAGTTCGTGTCTCGTTTTCATTCTATCCCCGAATATCCCAGAGGAGAAGCACGGCTCAGGGAGGGAGGGAGGGAGGGAGGGAAGAAGGGAGGGAAGGAGGGAGGGAGGGAAAGTAAGGAGGAGAGGGAGGGAGAGAATTTCCCTTGGAGCCTTCAGTGGTGGTGGTGGTGGTGGTGGGGGCTGTTATTAATTTTCTTTTTGTTATTATTTTTTATATATGTATTAGACTATTTTTTATTTATTTATTATTATTATTATCATTTTTGTTCGTCATGATGGAATAATTATTGTCGAAAAATAAAAACAGAACATATTTTTGCAAGTAGAGTTTCTGTTTGTGATGGAAATGATGATAACAAATTCATAAACAAATATATGAACAAATGAACAAATGAATAAATAAACAAATATATAAATAAATAAATGAATCAGTCAAAAGTCAAAATGGCGATGAGTCACAAGTTATGTATGAAATATTTATAGTTTTCATATGTAAATTTTTTTTTGTTCGTATATATTATTTATGCTTTCATGTTGTGTGAATGTGTGTGAATGTGTGTGTGTGTGTGTGTGTGTGTGTGTGTGTGTGTGTGTGTGTGTGTGTGTGTGTGTGTGTGTGTGTGTGTGTGTGTGTGTGTGCTATTTTTAATGAACAATATATAAAAATAAATATTTGCCATAATTTAGTATACACGGGGCAATTTTTTTTTTTTTTTTTTTTTTTATCTATACAAATATAAAAAGTAAAAAAAATATATTCCTCATTAAAAACAATTGAATGCCGCCACTTCGGTACAAAAAAAAAAAAAAAAAAACCCGTCATAAAAACACTCCACATTATATTTCAGAACTAAAAAAATATATAAATAAAAAATATATATATTACTAACACACATACCAAAAAAAAACTTAATCAACGTCACTCCACAGAACACTCCTAAAAAAAGAGTGAAAAAAAAATCACTAAAAATAAGAAAAAAATATAAATAAAATTAAAATCAGTAACATTTTGGTTGAATGAAAATCGGAGAAAATTGTTCCCATTGAGGAGGACGAAAACAGGTGGAGGGAAACACAGGTGGAGGGAAACACAGGTGGAGGGAAAAAATAAGTGGAGAAAAATCTATATAGAGGGAAAAATTGGTGGCGAGGGAAAAAAAAACAGAGGGAAAAAATACATGATGAGAAAAAATAGATCGAGTAAAATTTTTTCATATATTAATAGAAATTCAAACATTAAAGGGAGAGAAGGATATAATACATAGCTCTTTCTTTCTTCCTTTATTTTTTTTTTCTCTCTCTCTCTCTCTCTCACTCTCTATGTAAATCTACGTAGCAACTTGAAGTAATAAATCCAACCTTGTCTTGATTGAGTGAGATAAGAGACAGAACAGGATTCACTCACTGATGAAATGTACCTTCAAGTCTTACAGGTGACAGACATGAAGGCTTGACTCACCTGCGTTACCTGTAATTATACCTTATCAGATCCTTACGATGTTAAAGGGGAAAGGGAAGGTAAGGGTAGGTAAGAGAAGGGAAGGGAAGGGAAGGGAAGGGAGGAGAAGGGTGCGTGTTTACTAAAAGTTAAATCAGCTAGACAAAGGGAGGGAAGAGGAGAGGAGAGGAGACCAAAGAGAAGAGGACAAAGGTAGATAATAAAGAGTAAGATAATGAGAGGTAGATAAGGAGAGAAGGAGAGTAGGATAAAGGATAGATAAGAAGTGGGAGATAAGGGAGAAAACAAAAGAAGGAAGATTATACAAGAGGAAGAGTGAGACATGTGAGGGAAAAGTGAGAGAGAGGGAGAGAGAAAAAAAGAGAAAGAGAAAGAGAGAGAGAGGTCAAGGACACACACTCCCAACAAGATAGACATTTCGTGACCCACAGATTCGAACTTTGAGACAAATTGAAGCTTCACTTATTGTTCCAGGAAATTGAGAACGAATGTAAAACGAACCTAAATTATATATCTTCCCTTACCTCTCCTCCTCCTCCTCCTCCTCCTCCTCCTCCTCCTCTTCATCATATCATTTATCTCCTAATCTTTCTCGCTGATGTCAACTCTTTTTCATCCACTTTCTCTCCCCTTATTTAATCCTCTTCCTCTTCATCCTAGCTCATTTAGTGCTACCTATCTTCCTATCCCTCCTATCCCTTCATCCTCAGCTATCCTCCTCCTCTGTAGAGTACCGTTGGGAGGTTTATTTACTTGCCTTTCGGTCTAGATAAATAACAGTGTTTTCTCGCGGTAAAATCCAGCCGTCCAATATCAACAGTGCAAGTGGATGTGACAGTATCGAGTCCCGGAAGTATATGAGACAAGATAGAGGATATTAGGCAGTGCAGGGAATGAATATAGATTAGTCTGTGGCTGGACATACGCACACACACACACACGCGCACTCTCTCTCTCACTCAATCACTCACACACGCATACACACACATAAATATATAAACACTATTATATATATATGAAATAACATGAATAATCTAGTAAAGCCAAAGAAATCTGATTATTACGAGACAGTTTATTATTATTATTATTATTATTATTATTATTATTATTATTATTATTATTATTATTGTTATTATTATTATTACACAAAACTAAATGATTGCTTTATAAATGACGATAAAAACCACGAAAAATTTAGTGAAATCAAACGAATCCAATAACTAAGAAAGACAACTGAAGGCAAAGGAATAATAATGATAATCTATTGATCGTGAATTGAAAAGTTAATTGCTTGGCTGATTCGGGGTTGATAAACTAATTAGTACTAACTACCTAATTGTGTTTCAAACTAGTGATGGAAACGTCTCAGAAGGAATGAAACGATATGAAACACTGATTGAACGAAAGGAAAGGGAATGAGTGAAACAAATAGGGAAAAGGTGATAGGAAGAATTTTTTTTATTTCTGTTAGTTATATGTCAAAGTGTAGAAGAAAATAAGGGTATGGATGTATAGTTTAGGTTTATCTAATCTTTCTCTCTCTCTCTCTCTCTCTCTCTCTCTCTCTCTCTCTCTCTCTCTCTCTCTCTCTCTCTCTCTTCTCTCTCTCTCTCTCTCTCTCTCTCTCTCTCAAATTGCAATCAGACAGAGATACACCACCATATTGGATAATGACTTGCTCAAAGACACACACACACACACACACACACACACACACACACACACACACACACACACACACACACACACACACACACACACACACACACACACCAATACTGATAATGAACGCGTAATGAGATCAGTCTTGGCACGTAAGATGTGATGTCTGGCTGGATGCTGAGATCATTATATACTGATGACTGAACTATTCTCTCTCTCTCTCTCTCTCTCTCTCTCTCTCTCTCTCTCTCTCTCTCTCTCTCTCTCTCTCTCTCTCTCTCTCTCTCTCTCTCTCTCTCTCTTCCCTCATTTATCATACCTTCTCTCTTATTCCCTCTTTCTTCTCTTCCTCTTTCTCTTTTATGTGATTCTCTTCCCTTCATTTCCCACTGTCAATCTCTTTTCCTTTCTATTTCCTCTCTCTTCCTCTCCTGTTATTATCTCCCTCATTCCTTCATTCTATTTTTCCCTTTTATCTTCCTTCTTCTCCTCCTCCTCCTCCTCCCCTTCTTCTCTTCCTTTATTCTGTATAGTTGCTCTTTCTATTTTCATTGTCTTCTCGCCTCTTCCTCTCCTATTCTTTCCTCCATCCTTGCTCCTCCTTTTTCCTCCATTTCCTCCACTTCCTCTTACTCCTCTCTCTCCCTCAGGCCTTACCTTTATCTCTGCTCTTCCTCCTCCTTCCTCCTTCCCTTCCTCCATTCCTGTATTCATCGATCCTCCTCCTCCTACTCCTTCTCCTCCTCCTCCTCCTTCTCCTTCTCTTCCACTCTATCATCCCAAACCCCAATTATTGATAACAAATACTAGTCAATTATAGACTCGAATACCGTAACCTAACCTAAGCTTACCTAATCCCTTCCTTCTCTTCATCTACTCACCTGGAATACTCTCACAGGTTAAGAGTTAGGTTAGGTTAGATTGGCTTAGGTTAAGTTAGGTTAGATCAGGTTAAAAGATGAATTTTCACACGAGTACCGACGCTGTATTATAAAAAGTGTGTGTGGACGTGTGTGTGTGTGTGTGTGTGTGTGTGTGTGTGTTGTGTGTGTGTGTGTGTGTGTGTGTGTGTGTGTGTGTGTGTGTGTGTAACATTGGGTAAGGGTACAACATTTTTGGCAGGGTGTGAGGCCAGCCAGGCTGAGATATCAGTTAACGCGCCTTGGTCTCGGTCTGAGATGTTGTCCGAGAGGTGCTGACACCTGGTGGCAGCCTGTGTACTATACTGAGGCAGTGTTCTCTCAAATTGAGGTGATATCCAGTTTGCAGAAAATTTCATTTATCGATCATTTTAACCACTTAATAGTTTCGTTATCAGTACTTAATACATACCATGAGGATTGGAAAAGTGTGCAGATTTTGAATCAGTACTTGAATATTCAATCCAAATATAACTAAGGGTGTTACAACGAGTTGAAGTAGAAAATGTGAGGAAAATGTTTATGCACCTATTCATTTTTCTTCAATTATCTTATCATAGATTTAGTATTACTGTAATTAAATCATGTTCATGATATGCAGTAATGTATTACGAACACAATGGTATATTCAGTTTTCCGGTTTTTAGGTTACATTAGGTTAGGTTAAGTTAGGATAAGTCACGTTAAGAGATGAATTTTCACACGAGTACCGACGCTGTATTATAAAAAGTGTGTGTGGAGGGGAGGGGTTGTGTGTGTGTGTGTGTGTGTGTGTGTGTGTGTGTGTGTGTGTGTGTGTGTGTGTGTGTGTGTGTGTGTGTGTGTGTGCGCGTGTGCGTGTGCGTATGTGTGTGATAGTAATGTGGGCTCTGGTCAAAATGAGTGTTCCTTTTTTGTCTCTTTTTTTATAGCAGAGTAAAGATAATGAATTTGATTTGGATATGTAGTGTGTGTGTACCTACGTGTGTGTGTGTGTGTGTGTGTGTGTGTGTGTGTGTGTGTGTGTGTGTGTGTGTGTGTGTGTGGAGGTAATGAATTTGATGTGCGTTCCTATTTGTGTCCAGCGCGGCGGAACA
>JAXIVD010003814.1:15000-17500 GCA_036785275.1 Cancer borealis
ATATAAATATAAACACAGTCATTATTTCCCCTTTATAATTTGTTTCCTTATATTTTTTTTACCAAACCTATAAATAATATAAAGCTTAAAAATATGCGAATTCATTAACACTATCAATGTTTTGGTATTTATATATATATAGAACAATTTACTTTACAAACTCAATAACAACTTTGCATTAGGGGGACGAAGAGAAGCGAGGCTCAAACTACCTCAAACAACAATAGTATAGTTAACATAAGTACAATTAAACATTAACATTACCATTATTTGTCCTTTTGTATTGAGAATTATTTATTATTAGTCTGTATTTCGCTTGATAATACATTGATTTCCTAGCTTAAGGTGACGCTCGGGTTGGCTTCTGAGGGGAAACTGAAGGGAAACTGAACTGAAGGGAAACTGAAGGGAGACTGTTCTGTCGGGTGAAAGGGAAGTTTCTGTGGGTGAAGGAGGAACTAGATGGAGTCACAGTTCCTTGCCAGATGTAGGATGGAAGTGTTAATTGTTTAGGTTAGATTAGGTTAGGTTAAGTTAGGTTATAAGAGATAGAGGACTGTTTCAAGGTTGTATGTTATAGTTTTATATATTTTTTTAATCTTAATATTATATTTTTTATTCTTTCTCTCTTTTTCTCTCTCTTTCTCTTTCTCTCGCTTTCGCTTTCTCTCTCTCTCTCTCTCTCTCTCTCTCTCTCTCTCCTTTAAACCTATTCACTTTTATCAGTTCCTTCATGGTCTCTTTTCTCATGTCTCTTCGCCTTTCCTCCTGTTCTCTCCTTTATTACACTTTCCCTATTTCCTCCCTTCTATTGCCCTATTTTATAAAGTACGTTTGCTATTTAATATAAGCTTTTTAAATTCTTCTCCATTCTACCTTCCTTCCTTCCATTTTTCATACCCTAAAGTACTGCTGTTCCTCCTCCTCCTCCTCCTCCTCCTCCTCCTCCTCCTTGACCAGAGGTCAAGCATCAGATCAGTAAACCGCTTGCAATCATATTCAATAAATCCTTAAGGATTGGTAAAGTTCCATCAGATTGGAAACGTGCTAATGTAACCCCAATCTTCAAAAAGGGAGACAAGTCACAACCCGGAAATTATAGGCCAATCAGTCTGACGTCAGTAGTATGTAAATTAATGGAGACAATCATTCGTGACAATATGGTGAAATTCCTTGAAGACAACGATATAATTAAACCCTCACAACATGGTTTCCGTAATAAACGTTCATGTCTAACTAACTTATTAGACTTCTTTTACAATGTTTTTGACACGTACGATGAAAGCAGAGCAGTAGATATCATATATCTGGATTTTCAAAAGGCCTTTGATAAAGTTCCCCATCAACGATTGCTTAACAAACTAAAGATTCACGGTATCTCTGGTAGCATCTACAATTGGCTTCAGGACTGGCTCTCTGAACGTAAACAGAGAGTAGTCTTAAACGGTGTCTCCTCTCAATGGTTAAACGTAAAAAGTGGCGTACCACAGGGTTCAGTACTTGGCCCTATTTTGTTTCTGATATATGTTAATGACATAGATGATGGGATCTCATGCAAAATATCAAAATTCGCTGACGATACGAAAATTGCCAGTAAAGTAACTTCGACAAGTGACAGAGAAGTCTTACAATCAGACCTTGATCGACTAACGTCTTGGGCCAATAAATGGCAAATGAAATTTAACGTTGATAAATGTAAGGTACTACATATCGGAAGAAATAATGATCACGTTCAGTACCAAATGAATGGAAAACTACTTTCTGCAGTGAACAAGGAAAAAGATCTAGGAATCACAATATCAAGCGATTTAAAACCCAGTCAGCATTGCTCAGAGGTAGTTAAAACCGCTAACAGATTGGTCGGCTTTATTGGGCGTACTTTCGAAAATAAATCAGAAAAAGTCATATTAAAACTGCATAATTCACTAGTACGACCTCATCTTGAATATTGCGTACAGTTCTGGTCCCCATATTACAGAAAGGACATTGACAAACTGGAAAGAGTCCAGCGTAGAATAACGAAAATGATTCCAAGGCTGAAAAATAAACCTTATGAAGAAAGACTTAAAGAATTAAACTTATTCAGCCTCGAAAAACGAAGGATGAGAGGAGATTTAATTGAAATGTTCAAGATAATTAAAGGATTTGATAATATCAATGCAGAAGATTACATTACTTTTGATCGATCAAATATAACAAGAAGACGTCATACTTTTAAGATTACTGGTAAAAGATTCACATCAAACGAAGCCAAACATTTCTTTTTCAATCGGATCGTTAACGTTTGGAACTCCCTGCCCGCCAATGTCGTCGACAGTAAAACAATTAATACATTCAAAAATAGACTGGACAAATACTTAGAAGCCAATCCGCAACTAAAACATTATTCGTCAACATAGTAAACTTTGAGCAAGTTCCTTCTAATGTACAGTAATTACAAAATCTCGATTCGGAAGGACGTCGCTAGGGGCCTGACATCGCTTGCCAGGTAGTAGTGTTA